>PVLD010004648.1:0-122540 GCA_004027595.1 Dinomys branickii
ACACACATGCACTCATACACACACACACGCACTCACACACACACACGCACATGCACTTGCACTCACACACACATACACACACTCACACTCACACACTCACACACACACGCATGTACTCACACACGCACTCACACACACACACACACACATGCACTCACATACACGCACTCACATGCACTCACACACGCACACACACGCACACACACACAGAGCACTAGCAGTCTTGTTACATCTCACTAGGCTGTAAATTCTGTGGGAAAAGGATCTTGGAATTTGTTTACTGATGTCTCCTCAGAGGAAGGAAAGCCTGGCACATAGTAGACTCTCAATCAGTACTTATTAAAAAAGTTCATGCTCTTTTAATCTCACATTTAAAGTATTTCTTCTAAGGAAAGGCAATTTCAGCCCTACCTGCATAGACTAATATGCTGGTTTGTATCTTCAATGTTGTACTCTGCTGAGATTACCTAGTGGCTCCCTTATAATTCCCACCAGACCAGCTTGGAGTTTTTTTAATGTGGGGGCTCACATATCTCACTTATTGCTTAGAGAATCTTAATAATGCTGTAGTCATTTGTAAAGGGTCTCACTAAAAATTTGCTGAATAAATAAATGATAATGTTTGGCAATTGTATGGTACTTTTTATATATAGGGGACTTTAATCCCCTTTTAAACAATGATATTTCCATTCGAAAATTATGGAAGCTAAAGCTCAGTGAATTGCAATAAATAATCCAACTGTAATAAGGAGAACCTCCAGCTTGTCGCCCCTTACTGTGATTTCAATCTGAAATGTCCCTCAAATGTTCTATGTCTTCAGAGGCAGGACTTTTGGAAGGTGACGAACCTCGGAGGCGCGACACTCACCGTGGGTTAATTCTCGGATGAGCTCGTGGCTGAGTGTGGTACGAGGCGGCTGGCCTGGTTGGAGGTGGATGGCTGGGAAGGTTGGAGGTGTGTTCTCATTCCTGGCTCCTCCCTGGCTGCCCTGGGCGGGGGGGGGGGGCGGCTTTCCTTCTGCAGGCCCTCCTCCCACGCCGCTTCTGCTTTGAAGCCAAGCAGCCCTGGATTGAGTCCTCTGAAACACAAGACCCAAAGCAAACTTCTCCTCAAGTGGCTGGTATCTAGTACTTTGCTGCAAGGATGAGAAAGCTGACTAATGCACCGCTAGGGCCTTTTTTGCCCCATTTCTTGGAACTGCTTTCTGATCCATTATGTTCCTGGGACTCCAACTCTGTTACTTTAGCCAAATAATACCAGGAAGAATGGTTTGTTAAGTCCTTTTGTGTCAACATCAGACATTTTAAGCAGACAAAGGAAGTGAGGGCTTTGTGCCACTGAGGGAGAGCTGCAGAGTGCAAGGGGCGTTGACACCAGTGCTGCTGACTCCAGTTAGAAAATCTGTGCACTCCAAACAGCCTCTGAGTGAGGACCTAAGTGTAGGTAGGGTGGTGGGCTGCGCTTGGGACTGTGGGTGGTAGGGTTCAGGCAGAAGAGCCGGTGTATAGGGCAGGTGTGTGTAACAGCCTCTGGTGTGTGTATGTGTGGGGGGACCCAAGTTATACAGCATTCATCTCCTCCACGGTGAGGCTGTGGTCACTGAACTTCTGCTTCATAAGCTTTGACTCTTTGGAGAATGTTCAGCAGTTTCTCATCAAAAATTCATTTTGTGTGGGCACATGCAATGGTACCTTGGTCCACAGACTTAATTCTTCCCATGGTTCTAGTCACAAACCTAATCGGACAGATACTGAATCAAATGTCTCTGTCAGGTCAGCATTGAACCTAACCATTGAATTTGATTTGGTTCTTTGCAAATGCCTCTTTCTCTCACATTTTACAGTCTTTTGTCCTTTCATCTTTCATAGATGTATGTTATAGTAAATTTCATTCAGGTTTCCTCATTTGTTTATGCCACAAGGAGCAACATACTAGTTTTTCATAATCCATCAGCAGCCAAGTAATATGCCCAAGGCTCTATACCAAGCCAAAGGCAAAATCAGGATTCTAGAGCACGGCCCTTCTAAGTGTTTGACCAGGGGTGCCATTTTAGGAATAAGCTTTCGGAGAGTCATCTCTAGAGGAGTTGGCTCCTGACGGTGCACTTTCTCCACACTGTCCAATATCGTCAAAACACATATCATTTCTCTGGCTTGAAGTGCAAATTAAAGTAGCAATATTCACTTCTAAGATAAGAGCAAGGGGTCTAAAACATGGATTTAATTATCAAATTTGCAATTATTGATACTGTTCTTACTAGTATTTACTGATTTGATGGGCATGTTCACATTTTAGCATCTTGACGCTGCTTAAGGTAAACAGAACTTTGTGTGTGTGTCTCCTTGACACCACCAGGTGAATTACTCAATGCAGAATAGCATTAAGCAGTTGACCTCCAAAACATACTCAGGTATGCAAGGTATTCGGATTTTAGGGTTTTGTTGATCAGTGGAAGTTTCGTATATTCTGCAATTTGGCACTGTCATGGAAAATCAGAGCAAATTCCTTCTCAGGTTCTGTGAATTCTTTTAAAAATTGCTTCTCTTTGCTCTACACAAGTGCAAAGAAAGACCCTAAGCTGATGTGTCTGTGTATGTTGGTGGAAGCTATGACATTTAGTAGGAGATTTAAAACCCATCAGGAAAGTGAGAAACAACACTGGGACATGTGCAAGGAAGCAGGGCGGGGCGAGATCTGGCGTGAAGAAAACATAAAGGGAACTCCTGAGATACCATCCACGAGGTACAAGAGCTGATGAAACAGCTCCTGGGAGGGAGGGGGGACTAACACGTTATTTGGCTACAAGGATCAGGCCACCCACTCCAACAACGTTTTGTTTATGACATTCGTCTTGTCTACCATGAATTGCTGCAACCTTACAAGTTATTAAATGATAATGAATCGGTCATGCAGACATAGTATCAGCTGTTTTACCATAACCTCTAGCAACCTATGATAGAATTCCTAATCAAAGTAAACCCTCATGAATATTGCAAGTGCTCAGAGGTCTCTTGAAATGAAAACTGATTATAAAAATACTGAGTTAAAAAGCTTAATGGAACTTGTATATTCTTGTTGCATGTTGATTTTACCTGTGCTAAAAATGGATTGGAAGATCATTTGCCGGATACTGTACAGATGCATGAATTACCTCGTGAGGCCAGTGGTAATTACTCTTATGAAGCTTCTTGAGCTCCATTTTATTTCTCAACGTAGATCTCCAGATCTGACAGCGATTGCGCTACATCATGTTGTGGAGCTGTTGAAGAGATGTAAAGAAAGGATAGGGTACTTAAAATCTCATGGCAACGTCAGTGACCGAGTGCTTTATATATAGCAAAGACAACTTTACATCACCATGGATGCCAACACATGGAAGCAATTAATAGAAATATTTTCAGTGAGAAATAGAAGCATATCTATGGTCCTTGCTGAAGTGCATTAAACAAGGTGAACTTTCTGGAGAAAGTGAAAAAACAATATTTGCTAAAAAAATAAAAGCTTTTGGCTGTTGCACAGCAATGTGCAATACTAGTGTTTCTGAGGTTCTGCCTTTCGATCCTTTTTATATATGAGCATGTCGGACACAGTGGATTCCCAGTCAAATCACTTTCAATCTAAGGACTTCTTTCATATCTGTTGGCCTCCGTGAAGGATTTTCCTAGAATGATTGTGCTGTCTGGCATTTTATTTATTTGTTTTCAAAATGAAGTAAAACAATGCTGAACTGGACATGGATCACACAGCATATATGCCTGTTGAGGAATTATTTGTTGAAAATTATTCACATTCCAAAAAAAGCAAAATCATCCCCCACCAACTGCTTTTATTCCTTAAGCCCCAAATGACTTAAGCTCAAAGATACTTGAAAAATAAAAGTCTCCAGAGGATATTTAACGTGTGGAATGAATTAAGAGGAACCACAAAGGCAATAAAGTTAATAATTATGTAGTAAAAGAATGAAAAGCTGGCATGCTTCTGAAGTTAACATAACAAATAGGGAACATGTAAGAAACACGCTGCCAAATGTAGAATGCGCTTAACAACAGGAACTTTGAACTAGAATTTACCTATCTTGTATGTTAATTCACCTAATGTTAGTTTTTCTACTTTTAGGGAAGAAAGTCCTAAAGATATATACTTTATAGGCAACAAAAGGCTATTGGACATTAAATGGCTCTTAGAAAATAATACCTTCATGATTCAAATGTAAATGTGCCAGAAACATATGGATTAGATTTCCTTTAAATGTGTTCAGATATTATGAGGGTAGAACACATTTGGCAAATGTATTGGAAGTTTTTCAGAAATATGATGTCTAAACGCAGACTTTAAAACTATTAGCAAGGTTGGATTCTCCAAATATTTGGTGATTGGCTTCAGTAAGTAGACTCTATAGTCAGAGAAAGTTTATTTAAATATTTCTTTGATGAAAGGAACCTACACCTTCATCTAAGAAACATTCACCGACAGTCAATGGAAACTGGAGATTCATCTGCAGAGAAAAAAAAAAAAATTAAGATCTCATATGTATGTGAATTGAGCTAGGCCGATTCTAGAAAGTGAATTTTGATGATGTATTGACTTTTTAAAAAAAAATCTAATATATTTTCAAACCTGTGATAGCTACGTTGAGCTGCCTGGTGGCCTTTTTTTGGCTATACAGTCACAAGGAGATTAAAAACATTTACTAAATCATAGGCACCACCTTTAGAAGAAATGCTGGTGTCTCAACTCAAAAGTGCTGAATGATGAGAACTACCCTTTTAGGAAGTCACTGAGGATAAATGAAATATATTTTGGAATGCTAGAAATAAAGTCGCGTAGGACTCACAGTTTCCTGGGAATGTAGATTAGAGACCCATGTCAGCACCACCGGATATGACCTGAACCAACAGACGGCGCCCCTCAATCATGCTCTGGCTCTACTCAGCCTCACCCATTGTCCATAAACCCCTCACCTTCACCGCGGGGTGGTCTAGGGAAGATTGCAGGGGAGGTCAGCGCACATTCGTCTTCCTTGCCGGAAAAATGAATCAAGATTCGTGGCCCACAACCATCTGAGGGACATTATTATTTGTGTAATAAGTCTGTGATTATCTGTTTTGGACCTCACTACACCACAAGATTTTTCAACTTATTTCTTGATGATGCTGCATTATAAGGCATTCTTTCCTAATCAACCCGTTTTTATTTTGTCTGGCAGAAATATAAGGCTTATGAGAGTTTTCCCAGTGTAATGGCTCCAGGTACATTCATTTTTTTTCTTCTCATCAGTGCAGAACAGGTCAGAATTGAGGCTCCTTTCCAAGCTGCAGGAAATATGTATATCTTTGTGTGTGCATAAATGTGGGGACTGTAATATTTACTTTTCAAGCACTGATGGATGTTTGGATTGTTCAGATTTATTTTTAGGTTTTCCTTTTCGTGCAGGAAATTCTCCATAGAGAGATTTTGCTATATCTACACTTTCCCCACTACAGCAAAGAGAGTGAGTCTTTATGAACCAGTGGTAAAATTCCTCCCCCAAACATAGAAAAGATATAAAAAATGTGAGATAACAAATTTTAACATAGCATAAAAATAATCTTTAAAAAATACACTTGTGCCTTCACTTTTAATGGTAACTTTGGGCAGAGAAAATTTAGCATAAGAAAACTTTTATTCTGGGCAGACCTATCATTTTTTGTTGGGAGTCAGGCAAGATCAGTTTCTGAGACTTAACATTTTGGGTTTGAAAATAAGAAGAAAACATATTTAAAACTCTATCACAAAATCAAAGATAGTTTTCAGTCATACACATTATACTAAATATCTGACCCTACCACAGGTATTAACTAGATGCTGATATATTTCAGACACTATATTGACTACTTAACACACAAGATAGTCCTATAAGGCCTTAAACAATCTCTACTGCAGTTTCTTAAATTCTAATCAGAATAGTATCAACCTCTTAAAGGAGTTTTGAAGAGGAAATGAGATGAATGTAAAACACTTAACATAGTGTTTGTCACACACATAGTGATTGTTACCTCTGTAAAGTCTCTCTTAAGAGAAAGCAATCAAACCTTGGGAGATATTAAAGTCACAAATTTGTTATGATGGCAGCTCTGACAGGCTCGAACTTACTTGACTCCAGAATCCCCCCTTGCAATATGGTCTGAATATAGTTTGTTGCCACCAGAACTCATGTGGGATCTCAGTCCCTAATTTAGTAGTGTTGGGTTGATGTCTTTAAAAGAGATCAATGCCATTCTCTCAAGAGTGAAGTTTTACTCTCCTGGGACTGGATTGGTTTTGTGGAGAATGGATTGTTACCCAGGGGCAGACTTATGAGAGTTTTCCCTGTATAATGGCTCCAGGTACAGAATAGGCTGCTCATGGGGAAAGGGAGGCACCTCTCCTGACTCACTTCTGTGTGCACCACTAGCTGCTATCACACCAGCCTGCAACAGCATGGTGCCATTCTCCATGCTATCACACAGCATGCAGCCCACACCAGAAGTGGTGGCCCCATTTAACTTCAACAACTGTGAGCCAGACATGCTTCTTTTCTTTATACAGCATCCAGCACTGTGGATTTTGTTATAGCAGCACAAAACTGACCAAGACCATTCTCTTCATCCCTAAGACCTGTCTCACTCTTATACATGCAAATATAACAGTTCAGAAACTTTCCTATTTACCTCTCAGTATGCCATTAGGATCTTCTGGGTCTTATTTTACAGGATCAGTAAAATACTTTTGGTTGTATTTCTAAGAACATGTGTTTTTTTTCTATTTCCTTGTTCCAAAGGTAAATATTTTAAAACTGGTGAGTCCCTGTAATTATTTCATCCAAACATGATTATATGTAAGTTGAACATATTTCCAGGTAAATCCCCAGCTCAACATTTTAAGGCTGTACCATGGAGATCATGTTCTGCACCAGCGCAGATTTCAGTGAAATGGACCATGCAATTTTATAATCATGCGTATATCTGATTTACCTGAAACCTCATTTAGTCTCTGTGGAAGCAGCAGTTAACATCTGGCTTTACTTTGAAAGTCCACAAAAGGGTCTTGTATGGGAGTCCACCACATAACGTCATCTCAGCCAGATCTGTGCACAGAAGAGGAAACTCAAGGAGTCCTTTCATGGAAGTCTGAGTGGCTTAACATTCACTTACTGAGGTTGCCTTGAGAGAAGGAGGTACAACTCTTGCAGTCTGGAAAACAAATGTCAACTTCAGAAAGGCACAGCATTTTGAATATGCCCTCGCTTCACTCTAGTGACCGTAGCCTCCTCTGGGCTTGAGAACAGTGTTGGTATTTTATTGTTTGCTTCCATGTGGTTCTGGCTGCTATGGGAACCACCCCTCTGGTATTCTAATGCTCAGCACATTTGACTCACTTTGGGGAAAGGTATAGTAACACTATGGCACACTTTCAGGAAAAAGCATGGAAAGCAAAACAGAATCTATGACCCCCATAAAATAAAAGAAGACTGTCTGACATTCAAATCAGGTTAAGCATGAGGACCTGGCTTGGCATATACAGAGGAGCTCAGTGCTGATGTGTCTAGGCAGTGGCGATCTCTTTGGAGTGAGAGTTTCTGTAGCCACACAATCAAATATTTTCTCTTCTTTTCTTTTCTTTTTTCTTTTTTCTCTTTTTTTCTTTCTTTCTCTCTCTCCCTTCCTTCCTCCCTCCCTCCCTCTCTTCCTTCCTTCCTTCCTTCCTTATTTCCTTTCTTGCCACTCTTTGCTTTGCTTTGCTTTCTTTTGAAGAAGGCTATAATTGAGTTAAATAAGTTCCTTCCAGAGAGCTCAGGGGTGACTATTTTGTGACCCAGGATTGCATCTTGAAATTGTCTTTAGCCTTGGCTTCTGCCCTACCTCAGCCTCATACCTCCAGTAAAGTAAAACACCATTCTGTTCACTTTTCCAGAAGACTTAAGAACAGATTTGTCCCATTTCAATCCTTTGTTCATAACATCTGTGGCTATTCAAACTCTCAGAGCACAATTATAAAATATGTATTCTCCCTTTCTTAGGTTACAGAAAAAATAATTGATATGAAAAACACTGTTAATATTCCCTAGACTCATGAATAGTTTTACTCAGGGATAGGAGAAAACATGGAGACAAAATTTTCAAAGACCTTATGTTATATAAGGGGGAAATGGGAGCATATACAACATAGAATATGTCAGTACAAAGATGATCTATTGTCTCAGAGATAAAAGAAATAGCTCTTAAATATATTGGTCAAGATATCAGACTCTCATTTCTTATACTGTCTAGGGACACAAATTAACCCTTTGGAGAATTATCTGAAGACCTTATAGCTACTTGCAGCCATACCAGCTCCTGTTTTTGAGGTAATGGGACAGTAGATAAGAGTCTAATCTACTGAAATTTCAAGAACCAAAAGACTGCTCCCAAGAGGAAGTTATCTCCCTGAAAAATCAGCATAGATGGAGAAGTCATTGTAATTTAAAGTCATGAGAGACCAAAGTCTTTCTTAAATTTATATTTAATAAGAAACTCCATCCTAGCTGGACATTCAGAAAATTAGAGAATACTTGTGTTAACAGCCATCTGCAAAGTAAGGGTGGAGATATCTCTCCAACATAAGCAACACACAGAAAGGGCTGAAAAATTCTCTTTATTTATTAATTTTGGAGAACTTGGAAGCCTTCAGGAAAGCCTAAATAAACACAAATAGAGTATCAAAATTTAAACAATGGTTCAGATGCCTCTCCAGAAATGTCAAAGCCTCATATTTTTATGTATCCAGATATGAGTTGGGAAATTTTACAAGGTTCAGAGATGTCTGTTGATTTCTTAAACAAAGGAGCTCTCCTTAACCCTGGCTTAAAAATTCAGATGCAAGATGAATAAAGAAACTTTGAAGTCAGGGCTGTAGCTTAGTGACAGAGCATTTGCCTGGCAGGCGTAGGACCCTGGGTTCAGTCTCCAGCACCACAGGACTCCTACCCACCAAAACAAAAAGAATCATTAGAAGAGGAAATTTCCTGTCTCACATGGGACCTCAGTCAACTCCTTATTGCCTCTAAACAGCCTCGATTGGCCTGCTGCACTTCCCAGCAAGACTGCTGTACCTGCTCTGCACTCTTCTCGGGAGTGCTTGTCTTGCCACCATTGGTGACATCCATACTTCTCCAGGGCTGTTTTCTCTGCTGGAATTCCCCTCTCCAGGCCCACTGAGAAAACCACTCCCCATCTCTGGAAGTTCAAGGTTCAGTTCCCAGACACAGGAAGAAGTAAGAAGACTCAGCAAACACTGGGAGATACAAGAAGACGAATACCTCAGAGATGGTAGTGGCCTGAGGAGCTTCATGTTTTTTGTTTAAAATTCTCCTTGCTGCTCTGCATGGATTTGAAGGAAAGGAAAGGATTTTTAACCTTAGCTCTAGGGCTTAAAGGGACCCACAGTAGTAAATTTTCACTGTATTTAACACTTCCTAAATATGTCAGCTGTTCTCTCCTATTGAGTTACGTTGGTTTATAAAGCAGAACAAACAAATTCTCAATCAAAACCCCTTCCTCAAAAAGGATTTCCAAATGGATCAGATAATTGCTGCTACTTGATCCCCCAACAGTTTATCTGCCATTGGCTTAGTTTGCTTGAGCCCTGTTCAAAAGACATCAGGAAAGATAGACTTGAACCCACACAAGTAGATGAGCATATGCCATACAAAATGGTGTGGTTGTTTCTCAGGAAGTTAAGCCTAGCACTCCCACATGAACCATCGTTTTCACTCTGAGGTGTATTCAGATTTTGAATTTGGACAAAGATATTCAAATACTTACACACAAATGTTTACAGAAGCCCTACTTACAATAGCCCAAAGATGGAAATGACTAAAACATCCATCCATGGATGAATAGCTAAACAAAATGTAACTATAATGGAATATTATTCAACTATACAAAAGAATGGAGTATTGAAACAAGCTATAGCCAGGATGAGCCTTGAACACAAATGCTAAGTGAAGGAAGTTGGCAAAAAAGGACACATATTTGTTTGAAATACCCAGAATGGGAAAATTCATAGAGAAAAGTGGATCAGTGATTGTGAAGGGCTGGAGGAAATGGGAATTACCTATTAATGGGCCCAGAGTTTCTTTGGGGGTGCTATTTCAGAACTAGAATCAATAGTTGCTCATACTGTGAATACAATAAAAAAAATCCCACTGAGTTGTGCACCTTAAAATGGCTAATTTCTTTGTTATATAAATTTTATCTCAGAACACACACACACAGACACCCAAGCTTTAGCACCCAAGGTTTCGGAGGCCTAGAGCACAGAGGATAAGCCTAAATACATGATGTGATGCCAATTCTCAAAGAACCTTTTCTATGTCAATTTAATATCAAGAAACAGAATGTGAAAAGTATCTCCAAACTAATCTCCTGGCAATTCTGTTCTTGAATGATATCTTTGATAAACTCCTGGGTTTTTCTTTTGTTGCTGGGAAGTAAAATGTCTTAGGTGGCTGCTACTATAAGTTTTTTCAATAACCTCTGGACAATTTCTCATGAAGCCTGAGTATTTTTAAAATGGAAAACGAGGTAAGAAAAATTCCTCTCTCTCTCTCTCTCTCTCTCTCTCTCTCTCTCTCTCTCTCTCTCTCTCTCTCTCTCTCTCTCTCTCTTCCTCCCTCTCTCCCTCTCTCCCTCTCTCCTCTCCAGCTTCCAGCAGCTTTATTTAAATCAAAGGTGATTCTCATTGCATTTGGATTGCTTCTCTCATCCCAATTTTCATTGCAGGAAAATGTTTGAAGCCAATTCTCAAATTCAGTCTTTGGCCCAATATCTCCTGCTCTAGTGAACAAAATAGAGCAGTTTAACTTCTACCTTTTCATTTAACAATTTCGTAGTCATTACATGGAAGCAAATATATTTGTGTCTGCTGATTTTTTGCATGATTTTTGCTAATAGGGTTTTAAAAAGGATCTTGTGTCCTGCAATTCTCATCATGATATCAATGGCAAACAAATTTATCTGCAAATAAATTTAAACTGACTTAGCCTACAGGGAAAATTTACAGGAGTCCATAGTTCCTTGACATTTTTTTTTTTTTCTGGGCTAAACAGTGAAAATTAATCTGTAGCTGGCAAGTACCAAAGGGTGCTCAATCCCTCAAGGTCACTGTGACGATCATCACAGGCTTTGAGCTTAATGAATTAAAAAGTCTTCCTTCCTGACAAGAGTGGATGTGGTAGAGGTGTTCAGGAAGATGATACAGTTACAACCCTGGAGGTAAAGCAGTCATTTGGAGCAGTGTCTTTTGTGTCTGGGCCGACGTTTGGAGGTCAGGTGAAGGGCTACAGAATGATGTCAGCTTCCAGCCCGAAGGGCTTCCTCTCATGCCACTTGAAATCCAACAACTTGTAAACTTGCAAATATTGGGTCCCTCCGCTGTCTCATTTCTCATCATGATGGCTTTTCCTGTTCTTTCATGCTAATGTAACTGTCACATGTAAGTAAAAGCAAGGGTCTTTCATTGTCCCCAAACACACTGACAAGATAGTGATTAAGCATTTACTCTTGACAGAATTGTGGTTTATAAAAAAGAAAATCTTCCCAGTTAGGCTCACAAATCATTTTCAAAAGCTAAATCTGTGTTCAACAAGTCAAAGATCAATGATATCTTCATTCTGATTTAGTATGCAAAGAGATTCATGGCACTTGAGAAGAAAGATAAGCCCAGTCATTCAGCATGTCATCTGCATACTTTCTAACTCCAGTGCCAAACCACTTTATATTATGTGCATTTAAATTCTTACAGTGCCCAACTCTGCACTAGAGCTAACTGAGTTCCCAGAATGCAATGCTGCATTCCAGAATGCAATCATGGAGTCAACCATGACTAAGTGCTTCCATCTAGAAGAAGAACCATCCTAGTGACAGAGCAGCTGTAAAACTGAGTAAGTCTGAATTTCTCCTCACAGTGAAATATCCACTATGGGCACAAAACTATCTGGCAGAGGAGACCATAACTTTACATTTTCTAAAACGTTATTGTTTTTTTCTTTTGGTTCCTACGATAGTCCTGTAGGGTAAGTGGGACATGGGTTTTTTTGTCCCCATCTCAGAGACGAAGATGCTAAAGTGGCCTCCCTGAAAGCCTAGCACGCCAAGCCAGAACCTTTTCCTCTTTGCAGCAGCAGACAGAACTCAAGAGCAGCATTCTCAGAGGGCCATGAGAGAGTGCTGCCATGCAGGGGTGGAAGGCTGCTGCCCAGTTGGCCACAAAGGCCTTTTCAGACTTAGGCAGTTTTCCAGAAAGAGGAAGATACATTCACTTTCCCTTTTGCTTTCATCGCCACTGCTAGGCCTGTGCTTTCAGGTTAAACAGTGACACGTGGAAATGCTGTGAAATGATTTAGAAATAAGTTTTAGGAATGATCAGTGTGGCTCCTACCACCGCTATAAGACCAAGCATGCTTGGGAGCCCTTTCAGCTTGGCTGCCTTGCTCATTTCAACCAGTAGTGTAACTTTGGGGACTGCCATAGCCAGAGGCAGGAGGTCAAATACCCGTTGCTGGCCTATGACAACCTGGATGGGCAAAGAGGGGGCATTTCTTCCTATCAACATTTCAGGCCTGTTAATGCCAAGGGGAAGTATGGAGGTAGAAATAAGAGGATTCAAGAAATTGAGGTTTAGTCTAGGTGGCAGGAAATTGGCTCAGGGCCTGTTTCATTAGCAAAGGGGGCGTAAAATAATAAGGGCACAAATACTGAAAATTATAGTCACTCCTCAAAAATGTGAAAGTAGGAGTGAAGGTGGGCAAGGGAAGTGATAGGGGAGAAATTATTAAAGAATGTTATGTTCATGTACAAATCTGCAAAAATGAAATCAATTAATCTGTGTAACGTTATGCACTAATGAAAAATGTGGGCCAAAAGGAACAGGCACTGGGGTTGGGAGAAGAAACTTCTGCGTAGTCAGAGTCACTCACTGCCTGTGGTTCTGATGCAGTCACCCCTTCTCCTTGCCCTGGCTGTCCCCATCTTTGGCACAAGAGGTTGCACAAAGGCAGGGTTTCCCCAATTTCAGTTGCTCACAAAACACATTTACAAGTGTGTTTTTTTCATTTGACCTATCACCTGCTCAATTATTTATTTACTTATGTTAAAGAAAATAGTACCACACACACACAAAAAAATTCAAAGACCCAATTCAAAAACGGGCATCTGAGATGAACACACACTTCTCAGATGAAGAAATACTAATGGCAAATAAATATATGAAAAAATATTCAACATCATTAATCATTCCAGAAATGCAAATTAAAACAACACTGAGATTTCATCTCACCCCACAAAGAATGGCTATCATTAAGAAATCAATCAATGACAGATGTTGGAGAGGCTGTGGGGTAAAAGGAACCCTTCTCCACTGCTTGTGGAACGGTTGATTGGTGAAACCACTGTGGAAATCAAATATCTATTTAATATTGCCTAATATTTTTCTTTCCATCTACTTATTACTGTACTTAATTTTTAGTTTGAAATTAAATTGAAGGATACCATATAAAGGCATATGCAAAACTGCATACATCCAACTCTGTGCCAGATTAACATGAATTAAACACATCCATGCTCTCAGTTCAAGAAGCAGAACCTGACCAGCATCTCAGAAGGCCCCTCTGAATGCTGCTCTCACTATTCAATAAGGGCAAATACATTTCCAACAGAATGGTGTATCTGCTTTTGAGTTCCATGAAAATGTACTGTACTGTACACCCCTTTTGTCTGGCTACTGTCAGTCAATATTCTGTTTGTGTTTCATCTGCATTGTTATAGTCTTATTTCATTCTATTGCTGAGCTAGATGCACTGTGTGAATCTACATGATGTATTTATTGATGGATATTTGAATAATGAGTTGATATTTTTACCAATCAGGCTACTGAAGCAATCTTTATGTAATTTTACTGAATATAAGTGTGTATTTGTGTTGAATAAATTTGTAGAAGTGGAATTTCTGAGTCTTAGGTATTTTCCAATGTAACTACCAAATATATTAATCTTTTAAAAAGCTATATCAATAAGGCAGATAAAGGACTACTACCATTCATTTAAAATGCTATAAAAATAAAACAGTCTCACTAAATAATAGTTAGTGTCCTGCTAAAGTTTCTGCACCCGAGACTTCAATTTTTTGGAAGGGGTCTCTATCATATGTAAATATCACATTCAAATATTAGGATCTGTCAAAGATGCTCTGGTACCAAATTGAGGCATTATCCTTGATTAAAGAGAACACCTGAAAAATAATTGAAGGATAATCTCTTACTACTATGTAATTCAATGTCATTTAGTGCAATATGTGACCTGAAATTATCAAGTATACCATAAGTGGTCATTTACGTATAACTTAGGGAAAACAGAACTATGTGATATGAATAGTTTCTTCTGATTCCAACATTTTACCACTCTGTACACTAGTGGTTCTTTTTGCTTTCAAGGAATGTTTTGCAGTGTCTGGTGATGTGTCTGGTTATTACCGCTTTGGAGTAGGAGCGCTACTGAGGTCTACTGGGTACAGACTGGGATTGCTGTTAACATTCCACAGTGCACAGGGCAGCCTTTCAGCTCCAAGGAGGGTTATCCCACCTGAAATGTCAAGCGTGCTGAGGCCAAGAAGCCTTGCTATAGGATGAGATGTCATCATTGTGAAGGTTCCTCCACAGGTACATAATAGGACTGTGTGATGATCAAAGGGTTTCTGGGGTAAAAACTATTGGCTGGTACTTTCCCAGAGAATGAATGAAAGGCCACTCAGTGTAACAGAGGAGTGTGGGTATTCCGATCTAAGACCTGCTCCCTGCTGCTTTCACTACCTTTGAAACCAATAACAGGATGAAGTCAAATCACAGCAAGAAGAACAGGTTCTACTTCCTGGGCTGCAGACAGGTCCCTCAGACTCCCTGCAAAAGTAATTAAGTTAATTACAACTTCCTATAAGGGAAAAAAATCATGCTTTTCATTGCTTGGTTTCTGCTGCTGTTGACTTGATTGGCATTTTGGGAGAGAGTTGCTCCTCAGACAGTCTGCCCTCATGCCGGTGGAATGCATTTGGAAAAGCCTTTCTCTCTGCCTAGTTCTTCAGCTTCGTGATGCCAAAAGAAACATTGCTCAGTAATCTTTACAACATCTCCTTGCAATATTGTAACAATATACATTGTCTCGATTATGAAAGGCTAAGGTTTGATAATGAAAGGGAGACACTGCCAGTTTGAACTCAGATTTTCCTGTGGTTAGTTCTCTGGGCTCAGTTATACCTTCCTTCATCCTGAATTCAAGGTCCCTTGTCATTCAGCCCAACAGAGAGGGAAAACGATGAGGTAATGGACAAGAATTAAAAAGAAGCTCTTGTGATGATTTTCAAGAGAAAAATCATCAAATATTAAAAATCAAATTAAGGAGCAAGTTTGAGAGTTTAAAAAAATTCTTCAGCACTACCAAAGTGTTTAGGAAGCATTTAACTAGCTGATCTATGATTTAATGGTATAGATTCTACATCAGTGAAATGTTCATGATAATCTTATTTTGCCATGTAATTGATTGGAAAAGAAACTATTTATTGATATCATCCTTGGTTGCAGTGTTTTTAAATTAAGCATAAAAATTCCTACTCACATTCATTGAAAAGAGAACTTTCACCTTTGTAATGTACCCAGAAGTAAGCTGTCAAAGTCATATAGCATTCTAAGTGGAGCTGTTGTTTGAGTTGTGCATTTTCTGATTGGAGTTTGCCTACAGTCATTTTTTTTTTTTTTTTAGACAGTCTCGCTATGCAGTTCAGGCTGTCCTTGAACTCATTTTGTAGCCCAGGCTGGCCTCAAACTCACAGCAATCCTCCTGCCTCAGCCTCCTGGGTGCTGGAATTACAGTTGTGCACTACCACACCTGGCCAACCAACAGCCATTTTTTAAAGTCTGCTGGAAGAGTTCAAATCGATGAATGCTTTCTAACAACTTACTTTAAAATGATGATTGAGGAATAGGCCTTTGGCCTAAGTATGAGAGTCTGATCTGAATTCAACTCTGAGAAACCAAAGAAAGCCTAGGTAAAGACAAAATGGGCTCATACTTGACATTGGGATATTGTTCAAATATGCTGTTACCAATTAGGTTCCCAACTGGGTAAACATGCTACACAGATGTTCCAGTGGTAGAGCTCGAGTGTAGCTTGCCTAATAGACAGGAAGGCATAGCTTCTGCCCTCAAAAACACAGAAACACACATACAATTCAAGGGTATAATGAGACAGTTGAATGTACCATCTCTTTAGATTCATTTCAGTGGTGATGATATACACTGAAATCGAAGTTTTCCTTTGTCTGAAAAACAGTTGCTTACAAGAGAGTTTATCAGACTACCTACAAATAAACTAGTAGTATAGTTGTGTATAATGGAGGAGCTATCCACAGATTTTTTATCTTATCGAGTGGCAATTTTTAAAAAGTACTTAAGTATGTATGTTATACTGTCACCATTATTTTTTAAGTTGTACATTTTAACTCCAGCAGCAGCACTTAGAAACCACAGAAGCAGAGGCAATGGAGTCCAATTGTTCCCAAACATTTTGGTATCAGGACATCATCTCACTCCTTAAAATTCTTTAGAACACCATTTAGACTCTATGCAGGTTCTATGTATCAATATTTTAGATTGCTAGCAGTTAAAAACAAAACATGTCAGTGCAAGGATATATAAGAACACATTCCAGATGATGACTCTGCCACATGCCAGTGGGAGCTTTACACTGAGGAGAGGGTGAGAGTACCAAAGTAAGTATCACCTTGAAACTAGTGCTGACTTCACAAAAGGTCTGAAAAAGAACCCTCAATATAGTAGGCTCTTCTCTGAGAACCACCCATCTGGCCCACTGTCTTCATTTCATTGATAGAAAACAGATACAGAAGGGGAACTAGCTTTTTCAAAGATAACACGAAAGAAAGTGTCAAAACACATGCACAGAGACATGCACAACTATAGTTAAGGAGTTTCTTTCTCATTGCTGGGACAAAATACACAACACCCACAAATTAAAGGAGGAAAGGTTTGCTTTCACTTACAATTTGTAGAAGTTTCAGTCCATAGCTGCCTGGCTCTTAGGCTGGGGGCATGACAGAGGGGCATGGGAGAGAAGAAACCATCCATGGCTGGGCAGGCAGGAAGCAGAAAAGCAGCAGCAGCAGCAGCAGCAAACGTTCATTTTATCTCATCCAGGCTGTAGCTTATTGGTGCCATCATACCCAGGGTGGGCCTTCTCACCATCCACATTCAGAACTACACTAAACCAGGTGGTTAACTTAGTTATCGCAAACCATTACTCTATATTCGCAAGGCTTAGATCCAGGCACCTCTGAAAAGCCCCACCCATGAGCACATGCGGTTTTGGAGAGACGTCTAAATACAAACCCTATGGTATGTCATGGCATGGATGCGGAGTGTCCACCAAAATCTTCATGTGTCTGGAAGGTGACTGGGTCATGGGGTGCCACACTTAAATAGGTGTAACTGTTAAAACTTCGGCACCTTTCAGAGAGGGAATACATGCATGTTGCATAGAGATGGGCGGGAGTCTTTTGGGGGCCAGGGGAAGCATGTTAAGGATGCGATCTGGGGTGTCCTCCTATGGTCTTATGTGCTTGGAACATGATTGGATCATGGGGTGCTACACTTACAAGTGGACTGATCCACTGATGAACACAGAGTTGAATGTGCAGTTGGGAGAGATGGCGGATTAAAAAAAAAAGGTGCACCGTTAGCGATGTGCCCCCGGAAAGGTGTATCTCCTTCTCAAGCTCCTTGCTTCCTTCTCTGCTAATGGCCACTGTGATATGTGCCGTTTTCCTCTGCAGCAGACACCACACCATGTCTGTCTTGGGCATCTGGCTGTGGACTAACTGTGAGCCAAAACAAACCACGCTCCCTTTAGACTGTGGGTGTTGTGTTTTTGGTCCCAGTGAAGAGAAAGTGATAAAGACAGGGAGAATGTGATCTGAAACCTGTCCCACGAAAGCAGGACCACACCCTCTCGTGTGCCACATGTGGTCCTTCTTAGGAGGACACTAAACTTCTGAAACGGACAACCTGACATCTAGAATATTTTTTTATTCTCCCGTGATCTCACTGTAAAAGAGGTATTTTCTAATAGAGGATTACAATAAGAAAGCTGGTGAGGAGTGAAACTACTCTCATCCAGAAGTCTGGTGGGAAATCCTTCCATATCACAGCTTCAGACAGTGATTTTCTCCTGGAATGACTGATTTCTCTGAGTAGCAGGGCTAGTCCCAGGTCTGCGGAAGACAATAATTTGAAAAGGGAAGCCTGAGTTTGTAATTTGCTGCTTTTTGGCTGTAAATCAGGCCCTAAGACTGTAGTTTCACGTGAATTACACAAAAGAAGTAATTCCTCAGCAATGTCCACAATAGAGTTTGTATGTATGCATTAACTGAATATATGGTGAGGCGGAAAAAAACTTAAATGTGTGGTTTTCTGGAGAGAGTGAGGGACAGGGAGAGAAAGAGGGATGCATACATACACATATGTATAGCAGCACAATTTATAATAAGTATATCTTAGAACCAGATTATATATGTCCATCAACAGATGAATGGATAGGGAAAATATATTTATACACAGTGGAGTACTATACTACCATGAAGAAAACCTGAGGCATTCTTAGGTAAATGCATGTAACTTGAGAACATAAAATGAAGCAAACTAAGTCAAGCACATAAGCTCAAGTATCACATGGGTTTCTCTTATATAAGAAACACAAAATGTATGTAAACAGACAGATAAAGAGGAAAATAGAAGAGAACTAGGAAGTAGGGAGAAGTTCAAATACTTTCCTAAAGTATATGTTTCAGTGTGACCTTCTCTTTGCAAGGTATACCATTAATATTTCTATTTGTACATTAAATGAAATAATATCAGTTAAGACTTTGAATGGGTTGTAGGAGGTATGCTGTACAAAGGGTAATGAAATTCTGTCCAGAGTTCCCAACTTTCCATTAATCTGTGATCTGACCAATGGCCAACTTCTTAGTCTTCCATGCACAGAATGAGAACATCAAAACTATTACCTCACTCAAAAAGCTGTAATATTTAGGGGTGCTGCCTACTATTTAGGATCCCTAGCAGCACCCAGAATGATCAGTGTCCTTGTACTCAATGTACGGTTATAATGAATTGAACAAATGGCCCCTCATTGGTCTGGACTCAGCAAAATGCTCACCCACAGTACAGGAACAGAGTTTTCCATGGGGCACAAACAGAGAAAATGAGCTTGGGGGTGGGGGTAATAATGCTCAGTTAGTATGAACTGTTCTTATCCTTGTGATGAATATAGTCATCCCTCTAGATCTGTGGCTTCTGTGTTCTTGGATCCAACCAGCAATGGGTAACAGATGTGGTTAGGTTTATGATGGCAGCACATGCACCAATCATGTGTTAACTTTTTCTTGTCATTTTTATCCTCCGCATGATACAGGATCACAACTATACACATAGCACGTCACTGTACTAGGTACTGCAAGCAATGTAGAGATGATTTAAAGTACATAAGCATGTGTGTGTAGGCTCTATGACAACACTATGTCATTTTATATTTTATTAGACTATGTTTGAAGTACCTGATGTCTATACTCCTTGTTGGTACATGTACATAACACGTCTTACTGCCTTTTTGCATGGCCCTTCCCTCTCCTTCCCCCTCTTGATCCCTTTTCCGTTTGAGAAAGATCTACCTCCCCACTTCCTATTATCTACCTTTTATTTTGCTCTTTGTTTATACCATGGTTTTCTCACATAAGAGAAAACATGTGCAATTTAATCTTGTGTGTCTGATTTATTTCACTTAACATTATGATCTTAAGGTGCATTCATTTTCTTACAAATGACTCAAGTTTTTCTTTATGGCAGAGCAGCACTGCGTTTTGTACGGATACCACATTTCCTTTATTCAGTCATCTGTTGATGGGCATATAGGCTGCTTCCAAGATTTAGTGCTGCTATAAACACGAGTATGCCATTTTATGTAAAGAAAGGACTAGAACATCCTCATACACTGAAATTTGTACATAGTTCTGGAACCAATTACCATGAAGATGCTAAGCGGTGACTAAAAGCTGTTTCCAGTGGAAGACAATTTATTGCAATAGTCTGAAATCCGTGTTTGTCCAAATCAGCACTATTCTTTGAGCTCAGATATCTTGTCCTCATTGGAGCCCAGCACTTGGGAGAAGACTTACTCTGCTCCACTAGGTACATTTTCCAAGTATTTTTTATCTACACACTAGTTTTTTAAATTTTATACTAATTAAAAAATAATGTATGTAGTACATATCTGGATAATTGGAAAGCAACACTGTAGCACAGTTGTCATCTGAAATGCATGCCAGCTGAAAGTTAAGGCAGTAAATATAACACCTAAAAACTCACCAAGTAATAACCTCATTCTCATTGCCACCTTGGCATTGATTAGGTCACAGGTTGACACTGAGCTAGCATTTCAGTCTACTGAAACAATCCTCTGTTATTTTAAAATATTTCAATATGTAGCTTTAAAATGGGTAGCCATATAGAAACTATTTATGCACAGTCTAACTACTTAGACACTTTCAATGTTCAGACTTGTGACCACTGATGCTCAACTTGACTACATTAAGAGACTCCCAGGGACATGATGGACTTCGAGGTGCTCTACTGATTGGTGATTTAATCCACTGATGCTTACAGCTGGATGTGCTATTAAGAAACGGGGCCCAAGTATCAGGAGGCTGCTGAGGGTGCGCTTTGGGGCTCATCTTCCCCTGGTGCTCTCCCCCTGTGCTCTGCTTCCCAGCTTCCAGCAGTGAGCAGCTCCACCCACCCTTCTACCATGATGTTCCTGCCTTGTAAATAACCAGCCATGGACTGAAACCCCTGAAACAGTGAGCCAGGATTAAGCTTCTCTTCCTTGAAATTGCAGGTGTCAGGTAGTTTGTGCAGAACTGCAAAGCTGACTTGGGGACTCACTTGAGGCATGCTTTGAGGCATCTGGGAACACCTGAGGAACTCACTGTTTGGAGATGGTGTTCAGCAAGATACACTTATGTAACCATGCCTTAGTACAGACGGCCAGGCATGTGCCACATGGCTAAGTCAGTATACAAACATGTGAATGTGAGAACAGCTAGTGTATACAACCCGGTCAATAGCGATGCGGCTCTTGGATGCTTGCTGTTGTTGCTGGCATTTGCCTCTGTGCACTTCCAGAAGAGATGTGCTGAGTGAATATCCAGGCCAGAATTATGAAATAACAATGCCAGTCCCCCAGCTAAATTGGTCTGAAGTTTAAATTTTAGACAGTTTGGGTACTGGGGATTATACATGGGGCTTTCACACTGGGCTACATCTTCATCCCTCATTTTTAAATTTTATTTTGAGACAGGGTGTTATTAAATTGCCCAAGTTGGGCTTGAATTTATGATTCTCCTGACTCAGATTCCTCAGATTATAGGATTGTAGGTGTGAACCTCCATACCCTGCTGGATAGATGTTTTAAAAATAGCCATATGCCCCTTCCAGTTCCCATGTATTTTAGGTACAAGTATGCACTTCAGCACTTTAGTGTCTACTTATATGGAAAAAATATTTCCTGCCCAGATTTAGCTGGGCTTCCTATATATTTTCTGGAAATACTTCACCACCAAAAAAAATCCTCTTTGGTTTTTCTCAAGGTAAATATTACAGTATATACTACATAAAATCAGTACAGTATATTATAACTCCAGGTGAATAACAACAGTACAGTGGATGACTAAAACAGTGGGACAATTTGAGACCAACTATAGGCCAGAGTTTTATTTAAATTAACTAATTCTGTCAACACTACTGCAAAATAAACTTCACTATTATCCAAATTTACCTATATTTTGCTATGAGAAAAATGGTAGGCTCAGAAAAGTTAATTAATTCCTAGTCCCAGGGCTAGTTAACTCACTAATCCGGAATGCAAAGCAAAGTTTGTCTGACACCCAAATCTCCCATACCCATCTTCCCCTCTAGAGGGGTTAGTGTGTGAAGGAAATATTTCTGTCTTCACTCCATCATGTGTAGGCACTTTGCCTCGACTGTAAATTCTTCCTGCAAAGAAGGAAGTTCAAGGGAAAATTCTGAAGGTGGGAGAAAACAAGAACATGCCTCACCAGGAGTCCCCCATTAGTGCTGGTGCAAGAGTCACACCCTTCATATATCTTGGATGAATTTGAATTAAAACAATCCAAAATGTCTTCTCTAAAAATTTTAAGGCAACGTTTATTATCTGAATAAATGGTTCATTTAGTAGAGCTTTAATGTTTAATGTAAATCCGCCATGCTGCCGAGTAAGGGTCTTAAGACATTCTCCAGTGCACGTAATACAGCAGCTATCCACCACAAACAACCCTCTTAATCAAGTTCCCGCACAGGATTCTCTTCTGTTCATTCAGTACAGGCAGTTCATTTTTCTTTTCCTCTCCAGATCAAGTTTCCAAACCCAGAGTCATACCATTAAAAATAATTTGAAGAAAGCCCAGTGTTCTTGAGTACTTTCCAAGTCAGTCCACCACATGCTGGTGCTGCAATCACATCTCCAGTGACCTGCATGTGTGTTCTGGGCACCTGTGTCCTGGCCCATTCCCTGCCTGCCCACTAGGCTCCCCTCTCTTACTAGTGATGACAGGTGAGAGGCGACCTGGACCAGCTGCAGGTTGTTGGGCACGTTGTCGGAGTGGAGATACGGTTAAGTAGCAGGATAATGGTTCTATTTGCAAAAGGGTACTCATAACTTTAGGCATTTCTAACAAAGCAATTGGACCAAATGATTAGTTCCCTCTGTGGATAAGGATTGCCTTTCTTCATTGAATGCTCCTTCTTACTAAGTTTTTTCTCTCACACAACTGTGAGCTTGGAAATTAGAAAAGAATTGTCAGGCCCAGTGGTTACCACTGCCTGGATGAAGAGGGAACTAGGGGAACCTTAACCTGTGAAAAGATGGCCTCATTCCTGGAGATCTCAGCAGCCCAGTTTCCTGGCTTGAGTGGCAAAGTTAGTTTGCTATACTGGCTGACTTCAATATTAGTTTCAAGTTAACAAACTGAGAAAACAACCACCCCCATATCTCTACTTATATATTAAACCTAACAGCTACCATTTTGCAAAAGTGCTTTACTTTCTATCAATCACTGTGTTACTTACATACATAAAATGCCTTTTATTATATCAGCTAGTATTTCTTTCGCACATCTCTGTGACCCTCAGATCTTTATCTGCCTTGTTTGTATTGAAGGGATTCTGTCACTTCTTCCACTCTTCCCTTTATTCTTATTTGTTTGTGGTTTAACTCTTTTTGTTTTGGGGAGATAAATAAATATCGGACATGTTTATCACATACATATCATTTTGCTTTAAAATACATATACCTTCACTTTTAATACCACCCACTCCATTTTGTTCACGTACATCCTCATTTCCTGTTTGACAATTTAACAAGGTCATTTTGCTATTTTTCATCTGGTTTTCTATAGAACTGTAGTGACTTAATTTGGGTCATATGTTTATTTAATGACAATATTTTCTATTAGGTTTTATGAGTCATTGATTAAAAAGTTAAATGGCCCCAAGCCCAAGCCAGAGCCCCATGGAATTCTGATGCGTGCATTTCCTCTGGCTGGCTGCCCACGAATAGTAATTTTAGCTCAGAAATATTAGGTGGCAGGCTGTATGTACAGTATCCAGAGTACATTTGTATCTCAAGTTGCTTTCCCTGTGCTGTTATTAGTGTCTAAGGCCAATTTTTCTGTCCTTAGCGTGGGTATTTACAGACAACAAAACACATTAATGTTAACCTGATCAAAATGGGAAAGCCAATGTTCTATTACAAGATACATCTCAATCCTAATATCTATGGCTGATCTTAATTTTTGGAACTTTTCTACATAATTGGCAAAGCATGCTGTCATGTGGAAGACTGCTGGGGGACATCTTTCAGTAGGGCCATTGTTCATGACATGGCCTACTTAGTTCCTGACTCCACTTAACCTCTCTGATTCATTACCCTGGTGTAGAGTTTCTTCCTGGGACCCTTGTCTCTTGGCCTGACCTGTCAGTGAATAGCCCCATACTTCTTAAGATTCTCCCTACAGTTTTTCTTCTTGTGCCTTTTCTTTGTATTTTCTCTACCCTGTTTGCCAGCTATGTGTGTTTCCCTAGAGCATCCACAGTGTTGTGAGCAGTGGTCTAGCTCTAGGCATTGAGGTGTGAATAGGAACAAAGTAAAACACTTGTCGTTATGGAGCTTAGTCCTAGTGATGGGGTGGGGAGAGCAGACATCAAAGAGTATGTAACATGTAACATATCAACGATTTGGAAGACAGCAGCAGTGGGCATATGATGCAGTAGTGATCTTCACTGTCACCATCCACCAATGTGCTGGCCTTGGTCTTATGTTCTTTCTGTTCTGTATTGCAAAACCTAGGGAGCGCATTTGCTCTGAAAGTTCTTCCCTGTGGTCAGTTCCTAAGTTTGTGCCTATTTCTTCCTATTCCCAATTTCGCCATTGCTTTCAGGGATGATTTCAACATGCCAGTTGATTTTATCTATAATATTCTTATTATAAAGTAGTTTCTCCACAGGAAATTCCAATGGATCCTGAAAATAACACTACAAGGAAGTCATGTTGTCTATAATTTTGTGTATTTTTCATATTTGGATGTTGGATAAGCCAGATTTATTGGATTTTTTAGCTTTTGTTCAATGCTTATCATTGTACAGATTGAGTCTCCAAATAACCCTTTGATCATCAGCCATTTTACCTTAAATCTTCCCATTCAAACAGCTAAGGAAGCAATTCCCCACAACAGTGCTTCTCCACAGAATTACTAATCCTCCCACCAAATTGCAGAAACAAATACCACGGTAGCTTTAAAACTGTTGCAGATTTAAACTTTCAGATTATCAGTGTGCATGGGCAACTTGCCTATTGACATTTGGGCACATCCTGCTGTTCGCTTCTGCAGTATTAAATCATTTCCAGATCTATGACTGTTCAGCCTATGGGGGTGACCTTGGTAGAATGGACAACATTGTTATGAGTCAAAGGTGAAGCCATTTTGTTTCCACTTAGGAATGGGAGCCACAGAGTAATTTATTTCCTTACTTACTGCTTATGAGTGTGGAATTCACACTCTGCTGTGCCACAGCACTTTCTTCTCTCAGTATGGCTTAGAAAGAAAAGCTTGCAATTACCTGATCATATTTTGTCTTGCCAGATGGCTATAAAAATCTGTGGGGAAAGGGCTTCACTGGGCCTCAGGATGTAGCATTGCAAATCAAGGCTAGAACACTGAGATAACCACAGTCCTAAAGCATTTTTCTTTCTGTGTGATAATTCTGAAAGATCAATTGAGAAAAAAACAAATGTCAGCTATGAAATAAATACCCAGTCTGGAGGTCAGGGATTTGCCGTTTGACTCTTATTAGAGGTAATGGAAATCATGAGGTTTCTTGCTGTAGTTCTTCTTAGGGCAGGTGTTATTTTTTTCTACTAAAGCACTATGTATGTCTCTGTAGGGTTTTATTTAATTGGCAAGCAGTATATGACATGTGTCAAATTTTATCAATTCTTAGCCTGCTTCGTGAAAAACTGCTTTGAACTTGCTGATGTTTAACCTCCATATCCCAAACTTCCCATTCGAAACTCCATGGCAAATTGGTTTCTAAAGCTTCACTGTCAGTGGTCAGTAGCCTTACAAATGGATTTGTGAATGACACTCATTAAGTAACAGCTTCAGAATAGTTGGAGCAGTCTCAAAATGATTTTCCTTTTCCTTTCTGTTTCAGTGTCAAAAGTTACACGTGCACAAGCCTTGTTTGACTGAAAGGTACATGAACACATCTGGAAGTAGAATTCATGCAAACATTATTGTTCTCATTATTAACATTTCTGGTTTCACATTATCCCTGAATATTTATTCAGGGTGACATTCGACTCAACCTTGGTTACCTTAGGGAGAAGAAGTGGACAGATATAACAGCACCTCCATCTGCCTCTTACAGAACATCAGGAATCTACAGGTTTGTATTTGCAAAGTTTCTTTTTAAAGAGAAAAAACAATAACAAAATAACAACAAAAACACAATAACACAAAACAATAAAAACGATACACATTATAAAGAATTTAAAAAGTCAGTCCCCCCAAATTCAAAGACCCAATCCAAAACTGTGCATCTGAGATGAATACACACTTCTCAGATGAAGAAATACAAATGGCAAATAAATATATGAAAAAAATGTTCAGCATCATTAGTCGTTCGAGAAATGTAAATTAAAACAACACTGAGATTCCGTCTCCTCCCAGAAAGAATAGATGTCATCCAGGTATCAAACAAAAACAAATACTGGAGGGCTGTGGGGGAAAATGCAAAGGTTTTAAGCGCCCACAAGGGGGCACTAGTTTAACACCTACTTGGACACAGGGAAGAGTAGGGGCAAGCTCATTAAAGCAGGATAATTCCAAATTTGAACCCAGTCTGGTTACTTAATGACACCGACTCTCAAAATAAAAAGACTTGGAGGTAGCCCAGAGTAAAGAGCCTAGTTTCAATCCCCAGTACTAAAAACAAACACAGAGACCAAAACCAAAAGAAAATGAAGCCAAAAGAGTTCCAGGCAGGAAGTCCTATCAGCCATTTTGAAAGAGAGAAGAAGGGAGTGTGCGCGAGATCGGACCCCCCACAGTCTCTTCCCCATCACTACTTCAGTCTCCTTGACTTCTCCGGCCTTTCATTCATACTTAAGGGAAAATGGACCTTCTTCCTTTCTTAAAGGCAAACTTCTATCTCCGTGTCCAAAGGGACCATGTTCTCACCCCCGCCTCTTCCTTTGCCGACATCACCACCCTGACCTCCTTTGTTAATTCCTTCCTGCTCTAGCCCACATTCCAAGATTCTATTTTCTTCTGGAAAAATCCATCTCTTGAACCTGAAGTCCCATTTATTAGCTACAGCACTGTGGTCTTTTCTTATCATTACTACATTTCTTAAAAGAGTTTAGAGCATGAGCTTAGACGCACAGTTCAGGCATATAATCACCAGACTCAAAACATAGAAAGGTTCTGTCTTCTCTCAAAGTTGCCTCGCGGTGCCCTTTGTAATGAATTCACCACCGATCTATTTGCCAGTCCTACACTTTTGTCTTTTCCAGAATGTCACATGATTAGCCTTTGAATCCAATATTTCGCTTGGCATAGTATACTACATTCTGATCACCCACATTGGTTCAGGTACCAATTTTTACTATTTCTGTGTAGTATTAGATTGAATGGATGTACCATAATTTATCAATTCACCAACTGAAGAATATTTGGGGCAGGCATTGCAAATGTGTGTTAATGTGTGTGTGTGTGTGTGTGTGTGTGTGTGTGTGTACATGTGTGTACATGTGTGTTTATGATTAAAGACAGTATACACATACAGACATAAGGTTTTTGTGTACACATACATGTTCACTTATCTTATGGTAGAATTGGTGGATGATATGGTAAAGACACGTTTCTCTGTCAAGCTATCTTCCAAACTGCTTGTACAACTTTGCACCCCCACGAGCAGTGTACGAGAGTTCCAGTTGCCTCACGTCCTCTTCACCTCCTGCTAATGTCAGGGTTTTTAATTTCAGTTATTCTAATAAGTTTGTAATGATCACCCGTGGTGGTTTAAATTTGTGTTTCTCTAATGGTGCTATCTTTTCTTGTATATATGTGCCAACCTCTCATCTTTTGTTGTGAAATGTCAGTTCAAATCTTTTGCTCATTTAAAAAAATTGAATTTTTTGTTGAGTGTTGAGATATACATATATGTGTATGTATATATATGTATATATATACATATATATATATCCCTGCATGAAGTTCCTTGTTGAATATAATTTGTAAGTATTTTTTCCTGCTATTTTGCTTTTTAAAAATCTCCTAAGCATATTATTCCAAGTTTTAATTTTTTTTTTGGTACCAGGAATTGAACTCAGGACCTTGTGTTTATCAGGCAAGCACTTGTGCTATTGAACGATAGCCCTCAGCTAAGTTTTAAATTTTGATGAAATCTATTTTATCATTTTTCTTGTCATATTATGCTTTGAGTGTCATGTATGAGAAGTATTTGCCTAGTCAAAGTTTGAAACATTCCCTCTTATGTGTCATCTAGAAGTTTTCTAATTTTGGGCTTCATATATAAGTCCCTAATCCATTTAGATTAATTTTCTGTAACTTCAAGTTATGGTCTAAGATTTGTATCATTTACATGCAGAGATTCAATTGTTCAAGGTCCCCTTGGGGCAAAGGCTATTTTTTCCCTTTTGAATTGCCTTTTTTAGTTTTTGGCAAAAGTCTGACTGGAAAGTACCTGCCTAATAAACACAGGGTCCTGAGTTGACCATGTAAGTACATCTGTTTCTGGGCCCTTCTATTTTGTGGCACGGATCTATGTGCCTATCTTTGACCAATACAATTTTTCTTGATTACTGCAGATTTATGGGTGATTCTAGAAACAAGTCCTCCAACTTTGTTTTCCTTTTTCAAGATTGTTCTGACTATTGTAAATTGTTTTTCTTTTTTAAAAAATATTTTTAACTATCTTTGTTGATGTGTACAAAAATTCCTGGGGGACATTGTTTATGAATGCATTGAATTGATGGATCAGCTTGGCATACACTGATGTCTTAGCAATATTGAACCTTCCAATAAATGGACATGATGTGTCTCGCCATTTATTTTAGCTTTTTTTGATTTCTATCATCAGTATGTTGTACTTTTCAGTAGACAGATCTCCAAGTCTATTAGCCTTTTCACCCAAAATATTTCTTTTTCAATGAATTGTAAATGGTACACTTTCTGGATTCATTTCTTCATACTCTATGTCCAAGTTCCCTGTGCTGTCTCTGAGGCCATCCCTGTCTCGTCTAGTTAATACTGGATTATTTTAAGTCTGTCATGGGTTTCTCTGTCCCTAGGTAATGTACTTAGCTTGTTATTCTCAGCTAGTTCATCTCAACCAAAACTTTGCTTGTGTTACTCTGATTAAAAATATTTGTGTGCAAACTTTGCAGTCTAGTATTCAAAGCAGCCTATTTTATCCTAGTCCTGACAGAAAATTATGAGTGGCTTTTGTTCATCATTTTTGAGTTCTCAAAATTACATATGTGATGAGAAGTAGAAAAAGACCAATCATAGCTTACTAGCTAAACAACAACAACAAAAAGTTAGTTTTGGAAATAATTCCATCTCCAGTTACCTGAAAATCACCTTTCGACCATTATATCTTTGATCTTCATGATCATCTCGGAGAATGTTTTAGCTACATTATCATTACACACATTTTACTGATGAGGAAACTGAGACAAAATTAAAGTGATCAATTCGAGGCCACTGAACTCATTTAGTGGCAGAGTTAGAGCTAGAATCATGGCCTGAATCTACCACCATCGTGCTACCTGGTAACCAGCAAGGGGCAAAGCTCCCCAGTACTAAGGCAAACCACCAGGAACACTAGCCACCACAGAGAGGAGACTGCCTCCCTCCTGGAATATTCCCAGGAGTACTGATTAATATCCAAAGCGTTATCCTTTCAGTGTATGTCTTCCACACCTCCTTATTCTTTTATTATTTTTGAACTCCTCAAGGCACTAGAAGATTATGGTAGATATCAAGCCAGTGAAGAGTGGTAGTGTTTTTTTCTGGTGCACATAATGAATCATGTGATTTCTCTCCTTGCCTTTGAAAATATATTTTATACCCTGAAAGTTGGAAATATCTGCAAACCAGTAAGTGTGTTTTCCTGGAACCTACACCCATGATTTCTCCTCCTGGTCTCCTGAAATACATCGCAGACTTAGGAACTACTGAATTAGCTTTAATTGATACCAACACTGGCAATAGGAGAATCACAGATAATCACGTAAATGGTGCTAGACCCTTTCCTGTACACACAACGTATCTATAAATCCCTCCTTGTTTCAACACGGGGCTGGTTATATACCATCTAACATGCATGTACCTGCTCACCTGCATCCAGAGCCCAACTCAAAACACAGTAACACAACTGGAATCAGGTTTGGTGTGTAGAAACCAGTGTTTGAAGAGTTGAGAATAAATTCAGTTTCATCCTGATAGAAAAACATTAGTCTATTCCAAAAAATGAAAATCCATTTCTCCATCTTATTCATACATCCTGGAAAAATATTTAATCTTTTTCTTTGTACTATACCTAACTTGAGATATCCTCCTAAAATACATGATTAAACAACTTATCACTTATCACGAGAGGAGGGGCAGTTATCTGCCCATAAAATTCAAACTAATTTTTCTTCTTTTTATTGTTAGTAAAGGATCTTTTTGGGTAGATGATTATTGACTTTGGAAAGAAAAATGTATTAACACTTTTATAAAAGGTGAGAACCCTGAAGATGAGTTTGTGGTGGATGGTTCCACTGAAGTCTATGAGTTTGCTCACCAAATTGTATACATTATCCCTGTTTGATAAACAATCAGTCTACCTGAGAGATGGCCTTCTTGGTGGGGCTGTTCTGTCTGATCGGGATCAAATGGCTTGTTGATTATTCTGACTTCAAAGGCTCCTGGCTCTGAGAGCTTCAAGGTGGTCTGTAATGCCCTGAGTGTTGAGGCCACCTGTCAGTGTTACTTCCAAATTAAAGAGACTCTGCTGGGAAATGAGCGGTAAACTTCCTCTCAGGCAGATGAGGCTGATTAACCTTGAGCAATTTGACTTTTTCAATGGCAGTTAGTATGAGAAAAATATCACCAAGAAAATTCTGATTTCCTTTATTGTCAGAATAGATGTACTTGCTTGTCAAAAAAGTCTAAATACCCATTTGCAGAACTGTAGGACTGTGGGAGAACTTAAAGGACTACAATTTTCTAGTTTTATCAGTTCCTGGAAATACTCTGGCACTATATTTATACTAATGGAATTAATCATTTGATTCCTAGAGACATTTTGGAAAGAAAAAAATGGAAATACATGTCAGCTGCATCTCTTTGCTGCTCTTTACTTTTATTTTGCCTCCTGACGCTGCTCTCTGAATGTAAACTGTGGATCACTACGGCCAGAGAGAATTATTTTTAAACTTGTATATTTGTGCTGTCTATAAAATAAGAGACTTAAGGTAAACTCAAACTGCACTTGCTAACCTTTCAATGAAATTTAAAAATTAAAACTATTAACGAAACTGTTAGCTAAAAAGGTAGCAACTACATAATGAAATAAAATATAGATGGTCATTTTGGTTGTTTAATGAACTTTATTTTGGATGCATCTTTTTGCTTTTTCAATGTGTAACATAAATTGTATGTGGAAACTGCTTTCTTGAGTATGTGTGGCTGCTAGGTAACTCTTGTGAGAACATTCTCTGAGGCTTTGTCCACTTCTTTTTCAGACACTTGGGAGAAAGTGACTCTTTTTTCCTGGGCTCCCCGAGACCTCACTGTAAGAGTTTTGTTTATACAGAGATAAATACTACAAATCAGCTCTGTGCCTCCTGCTTTTGGAAACTCATCAGTACAGAATTAATTTAGTGCTTCTTTAAAAATCTTAACTCTGACATGAAACTGAATAGAGACATACACACTTTTGTATATCCAATGCTGGTTTTGTGTAATGTTTCAATGTTTGCGTTTGTCTTATTTTAATTATTTTCAGAATAAATAATTATGAAATATCTCCTGAATCTCTTAACTATTTAAGAGACTAAATTGGTTGTTGTTGTTGCTTTCTGGCTTTACGGTCACCGTTAGAGTTTAAACTTTTATTTTGAAATAATTTTACTCAGGAAAATGTTCTAAAAATAACACCCAGTGTTATCAGGGCAAAGTTGCCAAAACTAAAGAAATGGACTTTGGTATATTGTGTATTAACTTGAAGATTAAATTCTGATGTCAGTGGCTGGTTCAGTGGTGGGCTCTTTCTGTTTCAAGGTCCAGTCCAGAATTCCACATAACATTTAGTTATGGCTTTTTCATCCCCTTTAGATGAATTTTAAATTAAAATCTTAAAGCACTTTTCCATAATAAGTTCTCCCTTCATTTTTGCATTTTGACTTTTGTTAATTTTCATCACCATCTATTACAGACTTCTTTTAGAAGAATCTATAATAATTTTCTTTGTCTTATGTTCTCAACCCTCATCTCTGTTTCAAAGATAGTAGAGATCTCAAACATGCACTACCCTTAAGGACTGAAATAGTAAGGGGCACTCATGCAGTGACAGTGGTGGGAAAGAGGCCTGGTATGATGTGATAAATTCTTGGGCACAAGAAACCATTACCCTTCTCAGCATGGCATGTTTCAATGACCCATTATGAGGTCTTGATAAAACCACAAAAGTAGAATGTATGCATGAGATGAGAAATCATTATAAGAAAAAAATCTAAACAAGCTTTCTAGCTTCACTTGCTCTTAGTCGACTTAAAATCACTAATTTTGGAGACCACCCAACTGGTCAATACCCTGTTAGCTTGTTACTAGCTTTACTACAGCTAGCACTTCTGACGTTGGGGTTAAAAAGAGATAATCGGGGTCCATCTCAGTGGCCTGAAAGCTGATTTTTGTTAAGAAACGTGTTCTTTTCTTCTTTCTTTTGTTAAGAAAACGTCTTCACATGGGCCTGCAGATACCTGATAGATGACTGAAATGGGGTACAAGGCTTTGCATCTCTGTCTTTGCAGTTTGTCCATCTCCTTTTCTATATTAACCCCGGAATTAGATTCTACTCATTTGTGAAAGTGGACATGTTGCTCATTTTAAAAATATTTTCTCCAAGGCTGTGATGTAGGGTTAGCTCTATCGCCCACTGGAATTGGTTTGTGTTTCCTCTGCACCGCCCTCATGCTTCTCAGCAGCTCAAGCACTGGAAGTCCTGCAGCCCAATCATAAGGTCAGGACGTTTACGCAGGGTAATGATATCAGCTGTAAGAAGAACTCAGCAGTCCCTGAGTGAAGCTATGTTACCCACCAACTACATGACTGGGATGCTCTGCGCAGGAAGATAGCACCAAATACCTGAAAATTCAACAGCGAGTTGACTACGACCATCCCTGTGGTCTAAGTCCACAACACACACAGCTTCTGGAGCCAGGCCTCTCACCAGCGGAAATTACCAGACCTTAGCCCAGTTCAGCAGCTGAATGAAAACTTGCTGCTTTGTTCTGTGAAAGCAGCTTGATCGATCTTTTCACCAGTTGTTAACTCCCTTCAACCAAAACCTCAGTTTAGCTAAAGCACATTTCCTCACTCCACAATAACGCTTTGCCTGCGAAGGAATTTGTGCTTGCAGTAGAGGCCCAGACTCACTTCTACCATCTCTGGCTGAAAATAGCCTGTTGCCCACTACTTGGGATCACTTTGTCCTCAAGCGTACGGCACTTGTGGCTGAGCCGGTCAATATACTGAGAAAGGCAGCCAAACAACATACGCACCATTGAGTTTGAAGTGTCCGGTAAAATGGTAAAGTGCAGGCACATTCAGAAGTAACTTCTGGTAGAGGCTTGAACACGTTAAAGAATTACAAGTCCAAGTATCTCCAGCTTGGTACAGAACCTAAAACAAGTTTGCTGTTTAAATTTGACCATTTTGAGAATTTCAGAAAAACAGTTGTCGAATGTATGACATTGTTAAAAGTGTTATAAATTCATTGGCTTTTAACTTAGATCATCTTTATAGCTATTTCTACTACCTCACTGTAAATTTCTTTAATTAGACTATCTCATTTTGGATAAAATTAAAAGCCACTGACTTATTCTTCAAAGATTATTAAGTAGGCATTATACAATTATTTATAAAGGTGTAAATTAGATGATTCTTAGTGGTTCAAGAAAGTGTGATTAGCTGGGCATGGTGGTCCATGCCTGTGATCCCAGCACTCAGGAGACTGAGGCAGGAGGATCCCTGTGAGTTTGAGACTAGCCTGGGCTACAAGGCCAGCCTGACTGAACTAGAGAACAAGACCTTGTCTCAAAAAAATGAAAGAATGATTGGTCAAATATACTACAGTACCTAAATATGCAGTGATAATAGTATAGAAAAAATTTTGACTTGAAGAAGCTTCATTGTTTATCATTAGGAGAAATAACCTGTATAGTGAGTTTTTTTGAAGAAAAAATATGAAATGTATATGAGTGGGAAAAAAAGAGGAAAGGTATTTAACAAAATATTAATTTTGGAATCATAAGATTTGAGGTAGTTGTTTATTTTCCTTTTTCTGTATTAAACATATTTCAGTAATCACATCTCTTTTAGCTTAAGAAAAAGTCTTATTTTTGAAATCTGATATGAAAATATATATTCTGTAGTAAATATTTACCTCTAACTTACATTTTATACTCTTAGAACTAAAGGATCGTTTTTCCTGTTTTGGCAGCAAGGTGGAAATAAGAATGCATATCTTTGACTTTTGAAAAATCTAATAAGTACATCAGATCTAGGAAGGAGGGACACTAATATATTCTTAATGTTAAAGAATACAGGTTTGGTTTATCAGGTCAACATTTTCTTATGAAATTTTCTAGCTAACATTATTTCAAGATTTTGAGTTTAAAATAGAGCAAAATCTATTGTTTGATGTGGAATTAGTATCAACTATTCTCAGTAACTTAGTATTTGTGCAAATATCATCCTGAGCTACCATGATAAATAGGAATACTATTGATAACTACCAGAATTTGCTATATGCTACGGTCTACTCATATTATCCCTTTTCATGTTCAAATCATAGATAAGACTATTACCTATGATTATAGATATTTCCATAGATTATTTCCATTTCAGAGGTGAGGATATAGATATACATATGGTTCAATAACTCATCCAGGATTTCTCACCTGCTAAGTAGTGGAGCAGGACTCACAGCACTGACAGTCTAACTTCACAGTCTGTGCCTTTCAACATCATGCTCTGCTTACCTCTAACAACGTTTTTCTTCAAACCTACACATTTCCCATTAAACTACACTGGTATTATTCAACCTCTCTTTAATTATGTAAACAGGACAGAGAAGGTTTCAATGGTTAGGCTGCCATGAGACTGCCACTCACTCTGTACTGGTGAACAACAAATGCAATTCACATGTTTCAGTGTGCAGAATTGAGGGTAGATCAGATGCTATTACTTTAAGCCTATTTATTGATGTCAGTATCAATATTTACATGTATTATGTGCCTTACATGTATTATCTTGTCTCATGCTCAGAACAGCACAGGCTATAGTATGCTTTGTTTTGTTTTGTTTTGCAGTATTGGAGATTGAACCTAGGGCATTGAAAATACTAGGCAAGCCCTCAACCACTGAGGACATCTCAAATAACTTCTACTCCATTTTAAAAAATTTAACTGTGAGGCAAGGTCTCACTAAGTTGCCTAGGCTGGCTTTGAACTTGTAATCTAAATCCTGCATCAACTCCTTCAGTAGCTGGGCCATCATCCTCACCAAGACCAGACTCATGCCACGCTATTCATGAGGCAGCTGATGCTTTGAAACACTCAGAAACTCACTCAAGCCAATACAGCAATAGTACTGGCAATTTCAGTGCAGATTTTTCTGACTCCAAAGCTGGAGTTATAAGCACCACAAATGTTAATCCATTTCTCAAAGACTCTAGTGTGGTTGGATTCCACCGGTTCTCTATTACTGGAAGTATTATATTTTACACATGACACATGATTGAGAGCTGATAAGAAATAATGATGTGTTTTAATGTTATATTTACTACAAGGTCAAACATCTTTGAACCACCTTTACATTTTAGCTGACCCTCAGGGTGGCCAGGACTTGCCAAAGTTAACATGGACAGAGCCATATTCCAGGAACCTTTTGGTCCTAGAAAAACTGAGATGGCTGGCTACCCGGACACATGCCGATTTCAGAAGTAAACATTTAAGGTTAAAACACAATGCCTTAATTCCAGCTGAGTTATGCATTCATGTAAATACGTTCTGGAACAAAAATGTTAAAAGAGAAGGATGAAAAAGGAGAGGGAAGAGGAAACATAAATGTAGTGTGTACTATTGGAACCATTTTAAAAGCTGTGCCTGTAAAGTGTTCCATATACCTGCAGAACAGAATAGAGTTGCATTTCATAGGAGCTGCTCTTGACCCGGTCTGGCCACAGTGAGTCCTGTGGTCTACCTGTGGTCACCTCAGACAGAACGCTCTAGTGAGATTCAACAGGTGCATTCTGGCAAAATCTGAAGACCCCTGTGACTGAACATAAACTCTGAGAGAACAGTCACACACTACTTACCATTAGAGGGGACGAGGTGCTCCTCTGACAAGCCGCTCCAGCCTCTGTCGGCTCTGTGCTACCACTGTGCATTTCAGCCCTTTTACAAATGTGAGTCTGTTAGTTTCCCCCTTTCTCTTCCCTCACCATCCTTTCTTCTCCTGGATCTTTTCCCTCCATGGGCAAAGATTCTCCAGTATCTCTGAATTTAAACACAAGCACAGTCTCTTTCTCGGTTCTTTCTCTGGCAATGACCCTATCGTTCTCTCCAAAATGGACAGCTTTTCAGAGGAATCTTTCACATACCCTGTGCGCTTCTTCAATTTCCATTCACTTTTTAACTCAGCTCAGTTGACTTCTACCCTGTCAGTTGGCTGAAACTACTTTATTCAAGGTCACCAGTGACCACTACTTGTCCAGTATAGGAAATACGTCTTTATCCGCAACTTTCTCAGCCTCTCAAAACTCTTCGCACAAGTTGACTTCCCTTAGTCCCTCCATTCCGGGCTGCAGCGTTGCACCATCCTGGTTTCCTGCCTGGATCGCCGGCCTCTCTCAGTTCGCTTTGTGGGCTCCTTTCTTACCAGGCTGGCTCCTAATTCCTGGTGTTTTTCGGCCGTAAATCCTCAGTCACTCTCTGTTATTTCTGAGCGCCTTCCCAGGCAACTTCTTTCCGCCTTGGATTTGATTCCAAACTAAACTGTTCAATTTATGTGTTCAGTCTGTGCCATGTTTTGAAAAATCTCAAAGCTTGCTCAGCAATGCTATTTCATTATCTTGCAGGCATTTTAAACTGCACATTTCTCAGGTTGACTTCTGATTCCCTGGTCCGCTGTCATCTTCTCCTCCGTCTTAATTGTTCACCTTCCCTGCCATTGCCATCTCTACTCAACAAGGTCTGTGGATTCTTCTTTCAAACCTAGCTTAAGGCCGGCAATGCCTACCTGAAATCAGTTTTTTTCCATCTGCTCGAGACACAAAATTCAGATTTTGTTGCAAGTGACCATGTGCTCAGCTGAAAAGCTATGGTTTTCAGCCTTTCTTGCAGATTGGGTAGTTGAATGGTTGAATGCCTTTGTCAACAATGTTTACTTTTCTAGTTGATTCTGGAGTGTTCTTTGCTTACTCCTCCCTGTTTCCTCCTCTTCTTTTTTTTTTTTTCCGGTACTGGGGATCGAACTCAGGACCTTGCACTTGCCAGGCAAGTGCTTATGCCACTGAGCTATACCCCCAGCCCTTCCTCTTCTTATATAATGATTGTTCTTAGTCACTTCAGGTCCTATTGAGATGCCAGAGCCTTTGCATGTATTATATAATAATTCTTAACTTTGTATTTCCAACTATCCCGTGTTCACACTTTAAATTCAAAGGCAATTATACCTCTGTTTACAAATCCTTAATTCCAGACTCACGCCTTACAGAACATCTGGCAAAAGAAGTGTTTATTAAATGGGATCAATTCATTAGTTTTATTTAAAACAGTGTCCTCACACCTCAAAGGCCTGTATGCTGGTGCTCTATTTCCTTTGGTCCACAGCCTTTTCTTTCCAGAATCTTCTGCTCTGAGCCAGAACCACCGATGTGGGGAGGGGGAGTAACAACATCCACTTCTGAGAGGAAACCAGACTGAATAGGCTGCTTTCAGCATAGGGAAGTCACGGGCACCATGATTCTGCTTGTATTAAGTGAGTTTCACTTCATCTCCACTTTCCCACCTTGAATGTTACCATACTGTAGTTTCTGAACTGATGATCACTTTCTGCTGTATGCATGCTAATGTTCTCTTCCAGAATTACTTATGTTGTAAGAAATGTTTAAAATTTAAAAACAAAACATTTAAAGGAATCACATGGTATTGGGGAAGGTTTCAAGGATTCCTATGGACGAGAGTAGACTACTTCTTGTCACAGGATACCAGGCCCAGAAGAGAAAATGACTGCCCTAGGAGGGACAAAATGTAACAGACACAGAGAACAACTCCTGAGCCATGGCTCAGATGAGAATTGGTATCATAATTCATGCTACTACCAAAAAGAAGACTAAAAAGGATTCTAGTTACCTGTGTGAGACATTCTGCCCAACTTGCAAAGTAATGTATTCAGACTACACGATGAAGGAACACTGGCTCCAGTCAGGTATGGATTTTTTGCTGCAGAAGTCTGTGTGCTGTGTCCCAAGATCACGAAGAGCTGAAGCTGCCCCAGGTGCTAGGCATCTGACCCTGCTCTGCACCTTCGCCACCTCTGGGGCGCACACCTGAAATTCAGAATTTGGTGGCACAAGCAAGAGACAGAGAGCCTATCCTGTCTATTGCTCTGGACACTGCTTCTCTTGTTCCAGTGAATAATTAATGAATTTCTTTTCCTAATACCTGTATCTCTGTTGCAATTTCTATTAACTCCAGAAGAATCCAGGGCTAATTGTGTAGTAGCTCACTCCTCTGACTTGTCAACCGGTGAGTTTTCCCAATCACGAGAGTCACTCACTTGAGGGCAAAGACAGAAGTTAACCCTTAAGGCGTTTGTATATCACAGATCAGCTGGTGAACAATATATACTGTGGGAGAAACATGTAAAAGCTTAAAAAATGCTGTTAAATGATATTCTTTGTTTTCCTTTCTCAATGATCATCTTATGATTGACATGCCCATACATTCTCTTTCTACTCCTTTTATGTCACAGTTCATCCTTTGAAATCCTTCCAAATATTATTTCTTCATAGAGGCATCCACTGAAAATGGACACTGGCTCCCAACCAAGCCCCATTTTAACAGTCTTATTGAGATAGAGTTCATTCGGAGCACACAGTCCAAAAGTTTTAGACCTTCAGAGGGTAGTCGCAGTTGTACAACCATCACCAAGGCAAATTTTAGAGCATTTTCATCAACCCAGAAAGAAACTCTATAAGCATTCCCAGTTTTAACTCCTGTTTTTTGACCATCTGTAATCTTAATACATCCTCAGAGAGAATTCCCTGGAGACCTTTTGCTTAACACTTAAATTTTCCCTTGATCATAAATCTCTTACTCAGGACACTCTGGACTCCAGAGGAAGCAGGGAAAACTCTGGTTGGTGCTAAGAGTGCTGTGCTTCACTAAGAACCCAATAACAAAAGACTAGGAAACTCTTGCGAACTCACCTGTTTTTCACATTAATGAAGCTTACAGTCGATGCTAATGTCCATGAGAGAAAGCTGTGGGAAGCATCTTACACACCTTCTAACTGCTGAGATAAATGGACTCAGTGGATTGGTCTGACACCTGGTCTCTGCACAGTGACCATCACTCAAGTCTTGATCTTGGGTTATGTAGTTGTATCAATGGTTTATTCATATTAACTCCTCTAGTTCTCACACATATATTTACTAAGGAATCAACTTTGGAAATGGAGGTACTACAAAGTTAAATAAATTGCTCAAAGTTCTACCTGTAGTCCATGGCAGAGCGACTTTGCTAACTTATCCCCTGCCTTTTTTATGATAGAAAGATAAACACGAATTTGTCCATCAACAGACTTCCAGTGTCCTAGTCAGTACCCTTCAGGCAGTATCTTTGGCCTCCTACTGTATATATAAAACTTCTCAGACAGCATTAATTGACCTCCTCTTGTTATTCTCATTTTTTTTTATTTTAAAGAGAAAAGAAAACAAAATAACAACCGCACAGATAAAAACAAAACAACACAAAAACAATAAAAAGATACAGAATTTCAAAGCAAGATGACAGGGAATTAATAATGGTTGTTATATTACATATTGTTTATCTTCAACAAAGTTGCTCAGATTACCAGATGTAAGAATGCAAGATTGATCTAGCAATTAAAGAAAATATAAAATAGTTTCAAAAATTAGAAACAATACAGAGTTTCACTAATCAAGATGGTAGGAATTGAGCAATGGTTGTTATATTGCATATTGTTATCTTCAAATTAGTTGCTCAGATTACCAGATATAAGCATGCAAAATTGGTCAAAAAATGCTTAAGCATTAACTTTTCCTTTCAATAAACCAATAGACATCAGCAATTCAATTCCACCAGCTATACTTGTATTCACATATATATATTTTTCCTTCCTTTCCTTTCTGCTTTCCCTCATCTTAGCTGTTCATTCTCTTTCAAAAATTTCTCCCCATTACACAATCTCTATTGTACCTTTTGGGTTGTATTTATTCTTTCAGCTTCTTACACTAGGGAGATAATAAGATGCTTACACTTGCAGATCCCATTTATTTCACTTTTGAGTATGGTCTCTAGTTACAACCATTTACCTATAAAACCCTTGAGTTCGTCTTTTTTATGGCTGAGTAATACTCCAATGTATAAAAATACCACATCTTTTTATCCATGCCTGAGTTGATGGACATTTGGGGTGTTTCCAAGATTTAGCTATGACAGATTGTGCTGCTATACACATGGGTGCACCAATGTTGCTGTGGTATGATTTTTTTAATTCTTCTGGGAAAATACCCAGAAGGGGAAGTGCTGGGTAGAATGGGACATCTAATCTGAGTTTCCTGAGAAATCGCCACACTGATTTCCACAGTGGTTGCACCAGTCTACACTCCCACCAAGATGGGAAAGTGTTCCTCATTCTCCTCGGTCCCTTCAATATTTGTTATTGGTTGACTTCTTGATGATGACCATTCTTTATGGAGGAAATGGAATCTTAGTGCTGTTTTAATTTGTATTTCTCAAATGCCCAATGATGTTGAACATTTTTTTCATAAATTTATTTGCCATTTCTATTTCTTCATCTGAGAAGTTCCAATACATCTCAGATGCCCATTTTTTATTGGGTCTTGAATTTCAGGGCCCTGATTTTTAAAAAAATTTTGTATGTTCTATACAGAAGTCCTTTGTCTGAGGGACAGTTACGTAAGTTTTTTTCCAATCCCTGGACTTTCTTTTTACTCTGATGACAATTTCTTTTGATATGCAAAAGCTTTTCAAGAAGTTGACACCCCATTTATTGATTCTCTGAAGCATTTCCTGTGCAGCTTGGTTTTGTTCATGAACTCTCTGCCTACCCCTATGACTTCACAATTTCTACCAAGTTGCTCCTCCAGTTGATTTAGTGTTTCTGTTTTAGCATTTAGATCTTTTCTCCATTTTGACTTTAGTTTAGTGCATGGTGATAGACATAGGTCTAATTTTAGTCTTTGGCATATGGCAAGCCAGTTTTTCCAGCACTATTTACTAAAGAGGCTATCTTTCTTCCAGTGAACATGTTTTGCCCCTTTGTCAAAAATAAGGTGGTTGAGTGTGTTTGTAGTTATGTATGCATCTTCTAATCCCTTCCACTGCTCCTCAGGTCTTTTTTTTTTTTTTTTTTTGTCAGTATCATGCTGATTTTATCACAGTAACTTTGTAGTATAATTTAAAGTCAGGGATTGTGATGCCTCCTTCCTTTGTTTTTTGCTCAGGAGTGCTTTTACTATTCTAGGTCTCTTCTGGCTCCAGGTCAATTCTAGGAATAGATCTCTAGATCTGTAAGGTATACTTATGGTATTTTAACCAGGACTGCATTGAATTTGTATAACAATTTTGGAAGTATGGCCATTTTCACTGCATTGGTTCTCCTATCCATGAGCAAAGAATATCATTCCATTTTCTGAAATCTTCAATCTCTTTTCCCAGAGCACTGTAATTTTCACTGCATAGATCTTTTACTTCCTTTGTTAGATTGATTCCTAAGTATTTCAGTTTTGGGGATGCTATTATGAAAGGTGTGGTTTCCCTAATATCTCTCTCAGTGTGTTTGTTTACAGAAATGATATTGATTTTTGAGTGTTGACTTTGTATCCAGCTATGCTACTGAATTTGTTTATTAAATCTACAAGTCTTTTGGCAGAGTTTTGAGGGTTTTCTATGTAGAGTGTCATCTGAGAATAATCATAATTTAACTTCTTCCTTTCCAATTCTAATTCCTTTTGTTTCTCACTTTTGTCTAATTGCTCTGGCTAATGTTTCCAGAACTATATTGAATAGGAGCAGTGACAGCAGACATCCTTGTCTTGTTCTTGATTTTAAAGTGAAACCTTTCCATTTTTATCCATTTAGTATGATATTGGCTGTTGGTTTGTTGTAGATGGCTTTGATCAGATTGAAGTAAAGACCATCTATTCCTATTTTCTGTAGAGTTTTTGTCATGAATGAGCGTTAAACTTTGTGAAAAACTTTTTCTGCATCCATTGAAATGATCATGTGATTTCTGTCTTTGACTTCGTTGATATGGTATATTACCTTTTATTGATTTGCATATATGGAGCCATCTCTGGGATGAATTTCATCTGCACCCATTCCTGGGATGAATCCAACTTGGTCATGTTACATAACTTCTTGATTATTTGCTGCATTCCATTTGCTAGTATTTTATTGAGGACTTTTTCATCTACGTTCAGTAGGGAGATAGACCTATAGTTCTCTTTAGGTTGGGTCTTTCTCTGGTTTTGGTATTAGGGTAATCCTTGCCTCCAGGAATGAGTTAGGGAGAATTGCTTCCCCTTCAATTTCATTAAAGAGTTTGTGAAGAATTGGTGTAAAATCTTCTTTAAACTTCTTGCAGAATTCAGCTGTGAATTGGGCTTTTCTTCATTGGTAAGTTTTTTATTACATTTTCAATTTCATTGACTGATAGTGAGTGATTCAGAAATGTTACATCTTTTTGATTCAGCTTTGTTAATTCATATGTATCTAAGAATCTATCAATTTTTTCCATCCTGTGAAAGTAAATATTTTTGAAATAGATATTAATGAACTTCTGAATTTCTATAGGATCTATAGTGATTTCACCCTTTTCATTCCTCATTGCATGAATTTGAATTTTTTCTTTTTTGTTAAGGCTGGCTAGAGGCTTATCAATTTTATTCATTTCTTCAAAGAACCAACTCTTTGATACATTAATTCTTTGTACTGTTTTCTTAGTCTCCATTGTATTAATTTCTGTTCTGGTCTGTACAGTTTCTTGCCTTCTTTGGGCTTTGGGCTGGACTTGCTCTTCCTTTTCTAGAAGTTTGAGGTGCAGCATAAGGTTGTTCATTTGTGCTCATTGTGTTTTCCTGATGTGAGACTTCATCTCTATAGATTTCCCTCTGAGGACTGCTTTCTTTGCATCCTACAAGTTCCAGTAAGTTGTAGATGCCTTTTCAGATTGTAAATATTGTTTAATTTCTTCTTTAATTTCATCTGTGACCTATTGGTTATTCAACAGGGTGTTATTTAATTTCCATGTGCTTATGGAGTTTTTGCAAATTCTTTTGTCATTAATTTCTAATTTCATTTCACTATGGTCAGATAATATGCATGAGCTAATTTTAATTCTTTTGCATTTACTTAAGCGTGTTCTATGTGCTAGTATATGGTCCATTTTAGAGGTTGTCCTGTGTGCAGCTGAGAATAATGTGTATTCTGATGTTGGTTGGAACACCCTGTAAAGTTCTACTAAGTACATTTGTTCACAGGTTTGCTTTAGTTCTGTTATTTCCTTTTACTGATTTTTTGCATAGTGAATCTATCTCTTTGTGAAAATGGTGTGTTTAAGTCCTCCATTGCAATTATGTTATTGTGTGTTTGATTTTTCATGTCTGCTAAAATTTGTCTTATGTAGTTGGGTGCTCCTGTATCTGGTGCATAGATATTTATGATGGTTATCCTTCCTCTTGCAGTCTTCTGCTAACAAGTATATAGTGACCTTCTTTATCACTTTGATTATGCTTGGTTTGTACTTCACATTGTCTGGAAACAGAGTAGCTACCCCTGCTTTTTTCTATTTTCCCATCACAAGGAGTATCGTTTTCCATCCTTTGTGTTTCAGTCTGTGAATTTCCTTTTGAGTTAAATGTGTTTCTTACATACAGCATATTGTTGGATTTTGTTTCTTGATCTACCTTGCCAGTCTGCTTCTTTTGATTAGGCCATTTATATTGATGGCTTTAACTGATACATATCAGCTTCTGTATCATGTTGTTTTCCCGCTGTTGGTTCTCTACTTTTCTCCTCTGTTTAACTGCTTTCTCTGCTTGGTAATCTCTTTCTATTGTTGTTCTTCAAGTTGTGGTCAGTTTTAGCTCTTTCTAGAATATTTTGTAGTACTTTGTAAGGTTAGTTTAGTGGTCATGAATTTCTTCAGTTGTTCTTTGTCATGAAAGTATCTTATTTCTCCATTAATTTTGAAAGATAGTTTTGCAGGGTACATCAATCTGGGGTGGAAATTGTTTTCTTTCTGGACCTGAAATACTTCACTCCAATCTCTTCTTGACTTGTTGCCTGTGCTGAGACATCTGTGTCAATTCTGTTGGGCTTTCTTTTATAAGTGATATGTTTCTTTTCTCCATGCAACTTTTAATATTCTATTCTTTTGCCTAATTTCTGGGATCTTGATAGTTATGTTTCTGGATGCATATTTATTTTGCTTATGGTTAATTGGAGTTCTATACACCTCATTTCATTGTACATCAGGTTCTTCTCCCATGCTTGGGAAATTTTCTGCTACTTTTTCTGCAAATAAGATTTTTATACCATCTATGTTGACTCCTGCTGTTTCATTGATACCTATCATTCTTATATTGTTTCCATTTGCATCATCTTGCAGCTGTTGAATTGTTATTTCCTGGTTCTTTTATCTTTAAGAGATCTTTCCTTTCATGATCACTAGTTGCAATGCAGTCTTCAAGGTCTGAAAGCCTAACTTCAGTTTGGTTCAAGTGGTTTTGCCAGCTTTCAGTGGAATTTTTAATTTCCCAGATATTTCTTTGAATCTATTTCATGAATTCTAATTCTTTCCTATGTTGCTCATTCAATGTTTCTATCATTTTTCTACACTCCTTTATTTTTTATCTACATCTCCTTTATATGTGCTCAGCAATTCTTTCATTATTGTTCTCATTTCTTTTTTATCTGAGACATATTTTATAACCTGATTTCTTCTGTGTCCTGATGGAGTTGTTTCTTTTCTTCGGTTGCTATCATTTCAGAAATTTCAGGTGTGTGATTTCCAAGTTCTTCTGTGTCAGTGTCTTCTGGACTTGTTCTGGATGGGTCTGGATGGGTTGGAGGTCTGCGACTGCATTTTGCACCACCTTTTTAACATTTTCAAAGTTACCAAAAGCTGACTGGGGCTCCGCTTCACTCCCATGGTAGTAGGGGGGCAGGCAGCACCTCACCAAGGCTCCCAAATGTCCCCAGGGCTCAGCAGCTCTGATGTTGGTGCTGTGGGGAGTGCTATCCAAGGCTCCTGGAGTTCACTGGGGCTCAGCCTCACTCCTGCAGTAGCAGGTGTTACTGCGTGGCTCACCAAGTTACCTGCAGCTGTCCTCGGTTCAGTATTGTTCCCATGACGCTGGGAGAACAGGGGACAAGTCACTGAGGCTCCCAAAGCTGTCCAGAGTTCAGCCTCACTCCACGATGGCGCGGGCACATGGCACAGCTCACTGAAGCCCCAAAGCTAGCCAGCGGTCAGTGTTGCTCCTGCGATTGTGGGGGTGTTGGGCACAGCTCGTGGAGTCTCCCAAAGCTGTCCAGGCCTCAGTGTTGCTCTTGCAATGGTGGAGGTGTGTGGTATGTCTCGCTGAGGCCGCAAATACTGTCCAGGGCTCAGCAACCCTCCTGCAGTGGTGGAGACATGGGGTATGGATCACCAAGGCCCCAGAAGCTGTATGGAGCTCAGCATTGCTCCTGAGAATGTGGGAGGGTGGGACATGCTCACAGAGTTTCTGTTTTTTTGTTTTTATAGTCAGGCAATTCAATGTATACAGGTGTTGTTCCTGTACTGTTCTCTTCTTAGTCCCCATAAGCTAACTATAAGTAATGGTGAACAGTCCTACTTTCCCCCATGCCCTCTTGAAGCATATGCCTTATTGAAGCATGATATAATATTATGTGACTGTGGTATATCTATGAGCCACAGCCTGTACTCAGCAGTGCTCTCTCCTGGCACCAGAGTCAGTATCCAAGCTGCTCCAATTTTTACACAGTCACACATCGCATAATAGTATTTCAGCTAAAAGTGGACTGGATATGTGATGGTAGTCCCATAAGAATATGATGGAAATGAAACATCTTTATCAGCTAGGAACTTCATGCACATCTTGACATCATAGCACAATGCATTAGTTGTGCCTTGTGGTAGTGCTGGTGTGAAGAAACCTAATGACAATTGTATAAGAGCATAACACATATAATTATGTGCAGTACATCATACTGGATAGTGATAATGGGTGACTATGTCACTGGTTTATGAATTTACCGCACTATACTTTTATTATCATTTTAGAGTTAGTCTTTCTACTTATAAAATTTTTACTGTAAAATGTTCTGCTGTGTTACTCTAGTGGCAGCTTCATACATTTTTGGTGACTGTGTCACTTGATTGCATCAAGAGGTACATGAATGACTTGCCGATCATGTAAGTTGGTGCAAACAGGCTCTATAAAGCTCTCACATGGCAAATTTGCCTAGTGACTCAGACTCAATCTAAATCATTAAGCAATGTATTATTGCATATACACACAGAGAAAGCTAGGTATTAGGTGTAAGTGCAGCTGTATGGAATATATGTACTAAAACATAAACTCAAATAACATACGTTGGAGTGTAGAGATATAAAACACACACATACACGTGGGCACATAGAAAGCACTAAAGTTCCACATGGGTCATCCCATTTCATTCTTATAATTACCCCATGTGATGGGTAATCTCTTTACATCCATATTGTACATCCTCAGCTAAGATCAGCGTTGGATCTCAGTTCTCTCTTAAGCCACAACCTTTGAAGAGATTTCCTCCATTATTAGTAGGGAAAGCAGGGCATCACCATGATATGACCATCACAATACAGAGTGAAGTTTTCCATTTCAAAGCTGTAGTATAGTGGGTTTTTTTAAAAAACTTTTTCATAAAATTCATCCCTTCCAGTTGATCACACCTAAGGGAATCATCAATTCCACAAGAATCAAACAAGATTTATGTCTTTGGTGTGTGAAAAGCAATGAACTGCTTTTCATTTTTAAAAGAGGAATAAGAGTATCTGCCTTAGGCCTCTTGTGAAGATGAAATGAAATAAACATAGCTACGTGCTAGGATAAACACTCCTCCCTTGGTGGCTGGTGCATGGGAGGCCCTCAGTCAAAGTGACTATTCCATGTTATTGCACAGGGAGCTTGCACACTATGACAATCACTAAAGACCTTGCATTATAACTGGTTATAATTTACAGGGTAATTCATACCTCTAAATCTGAAGTGCCCTTAAATTTTTATTTTATTAGTTTATGAAAAAGAGTATATTATAGAATGTTTTCCATGTCTCAGTTCTGCCGCAATTCTAGGTTCAGCTTGCTCCTGTTTTTTTTTTTTGTTTTTTTTTTTTGTTTTGGCGGTACTGGGGATCAAACTCAGGACCCTGCGCTTGCTAGGCAGGCGCTTATTCTACTGAGCTATATCCCCAGCCCCTTGCTCCTGTTGATAGAGGGGGAAAGAGACTCCAAGCCTAGTGTCTGGATATCTGGTACAAGTTCGTGTTTTCTAAAATCGAAAAATGATTTTTAGGAACAATGGAGGTTAACAGCAGGATAGATTCACTGGGGAAAAGACAGGAGAAAGATAGACAGGAAGAGTCTCAAGTGGATTGCCAAGGACTTTTCCTTTTCTAAGGACTTTTTTTTAAAGAGAAAAAAACCCCAATAAGACAATGATACAGAGTTTCAAAACAAGACAATAGGAAATTAGCAGTGGTTAATACATTGCAGATTGTTTTCTTCAAAGTAGTTGCTCAGATTACAAAATATTGGCATTCAAAATTGATCAAGCAATGTAAGCACAAGAGGTGGGTCCAAGGTGGGAACAGTGGGAAATCGCAAGGTGAGTATGAGGTAAGACAAAATTACGGCCAACCAGTAAGATGACAAGTACAACTGCTCAGGTAAAATTGCTGAAATCGGGATCAGATGGGGAAGCAAGTCACCCAGCACGCGGGCATGAATAAGAAATAGCGCCTCTTTTCTGAAGGGGGTTGGGTTTGTGACTCTTCCTGGCTTCCTCAAGGTGATGGAGACCTATTTCAAACATTAATCCCTGATATTTATCCTTAGGAACTATGTGGGTGCATTTGTTTTATCTTTGTTCTCAAGGTCTGGCCCACATCACACATTCTTGTCTTCTGCAGTGGCTCCTTCAAGGTCCCAGCCCTGTCTGACTGCCTGTAATATTTTTATCTAATTTAGCTGCCTATGTCCCTATCCGCCTCGTTTCTCCCTGTATGTACAAATAGGGCATCTCCACAAGCTGTGGGAATTTAAGAAAGACACAGATGAGCATTGCTTAATACTTTAAATTTGTAACAGCCTGCTACACACTTGTGCCTTCTGACTTGCGACATCAATAAGAGACCGGGATTAAGTCTCTGAGTGCTACTTTGTGGAAAGACATACACATGACAAGTTACAGGGGAGAAGATCTCTTGGAGTGCCAATTTGTCTGAGGGCCGCAAAACAAACAAATGCTGAGGGAAGAGGACAGGGGAACAGTGAGGAATGATGATAAGATGTGACCCAAAGGGAATAAAACCCAACCCGAAATAGGCCAAACACATAAATTGCTATTAAATCACAGCTTTTATTTTTCCTGCCTTCGCCCTTCTAACAGTTTGGTTCCTCAGTAAATGAAAGGAATCATTTGAAGTATGGGCTGGGAGAAGGCGGCCTCTGACCTCTAGCTCGACCACAGAGATCAAAGGCAGGCCCCATATGTGTGAGATATTATCTTTTCCAGGCAAGTGAGCACGGTGTTTTGTGATGCAGTAGTGTGGAAACAGACAAACAGCCAGGTTAGTGACCACTGAGAGGGGCATGATGGACGTGGGGGCCGAGCATGAGGAGCGGGACGGGCTGAAGGGGCAGCTCTTTTCTGAGACATTTTCTGTTTTGTTTTGGCTTCTGCAAATTCTTCTGCTTTTTGTTGTTGTTGTTAACTTGTAAATTTAGTCTAAACCGCATTTCTACATTGTCAAATATTTCATCCCTACAGACATGTTATTTATTTAACTTCCCTTCGTTTCAAATATGATTAGTGGTGTGTTTTACAAGATGAGGCTCATGCATAGAAACTTTTTATGCAGATAAATTTTATGACTCAAACCCTCACTAACATGTATCACATTAAAGGTCCTTCAGGTCAATCCCAGTATGAAACAGGTAGCACAAGTTGTCGGACAGCTGCAGAGATGGCTGATACACACTTTTGTTCTCTTCCTCCTGCCCCCCCCGCCCTTCCCCCATCATACATAATTAATCCCAGGGGCAGCGCTCCTCGCTCTTTCTGGGACTGATGCTGTGCCGACAGGAGGCTGCTGTCAACTCCCACAAGTCACCACTCAGCCCAGAAGCTTTCAGGGCTCTTGGTCCACACATTGTCCTTCAACAGCTCGCTCATTAATGTTCCTCAAAAAAAGAGCAAAGCAAAACCAAAGGCGGGATGGATTTCAGCCCGTGTGGTTGAACTTGACCTTTACATCAGTTTTCCTCACGCACTCCAAGGCGATAGTTCCCATGGGGGAAGCAGACACACACTGGTCCAGGTGAAGCTGCTGCTCTCTCCTCGTCTGGGTTCTTTCATTTTCTTCTTTCCTTTTGTGTCTTCCCTACCGGTGTAGGTCTCTCTCTCCTCAGAGGAGACCTTGCTCTCTCAGCTTACTGCTCTCCCAGACGTGATCACTCCAGCCCTTCAGACTGAGGAGATCCAGCTGCGCAGAGCCTTTCTTTGTTAATAAGCTCATCAAGTTTCCCAGGTCTACTCGCTGGCTTATTCTCGCTCCTGTCTTTCCAAAACATATAGACACACCCACACGTACATTAACACAAAGTCACGCACTAACACACAAACACACGCATAATGCCAAAGCTAATACACACACATGTACCAACATACACATCAAAAAACACTATCGTGTGCACTAACACAAGCACTCCAACACACACAGTGAAACCCAGTTTTACACATACACTAACATATACAGACATGCACTAAAACATACACCAACACATGTACTCCCACACACACACACAGCACACTGACACATGTTGATGCATATACTAATACCTGTGTGAATACCTGTACTAACACATGCACACACCAGCATAAACTACCACACAGTAACACTCATACATACACTAACATGCACCAACACAAAACCTGAAACATGCACTGATACAAGCTAGCATGCACTAATGTAAACTAACCCCTATGCACCACCCAACACACATCAGTATCAACAACACACATGGAATGCAATCACTTCCTAACCTTGTAATGTGTTTCTTTATTATCTACCTGACAATCCCCAGGGGTAGATTCAGATTACTGAAAGGATTACAAGGTCATCTGTCATATCCACTGATAATTGAACCCAGAGGAATTCTTGCTACTCTCTTTGTGAATAAAAATTATTACACTTTTGTTGAAACCGAACATCTCTGCCAAAAACGTGAAGACAAAGCTTCAGTCTCAGTTAAAAACAGCAACATAATAATGAGGTTTTCTACTATCATTGAAGTCTTCAGAAGTAGAAGCATGGTGTACACTTTTGGTGTTTTGTGAAAGAACTAAAGATATTCATTATGAGGCAAACAGAAGATTAATTCTGTTAACACAATATTCATAGGATTTGGGTACAGCTAGATACCAGGAACTATGGTATTATGAAAGTAAGTAGATTTAGGTTAGACATTTTAGAGTTCTTTCCAGAGACCTGGTATGCAGTAAGTTAGTACAGTCTCAATTATCATACTTTAAACAGTCTGGACTTCCTACTCCACCTTAATATCTGGAAAACTTTAGACAAAAAGAGACTCATTTGCTTCTAGAGGTGTTGAATGTAAAGGCCCTGGGGGTGGACGGGGATGGGATGTGGGGATGGAAGTCAAAGGTCTTGAAGCAAAGAGCTTCATACTTCCCAGAGTCTAAAAACAGAAAAGCTGTACTAGAACCATGTTGGGAACAGCCAGAGGATGGCTCATCAGCAATTTTTGGAGGAAGAATTCATTTTCCCCTCAATTTTTCTTAGCATCTCATTTCTCTAGTAGAGTATCAAATAAATAATTTTATCATTTTCATACATTTATATTTTATCTTTCCTAAAGTGGGGAAAATATGCAAATATACTTTTCCTTTCAAATCACCTGAATAAAATATCCCTGGTGGTATACTTTCCTTGATCCATAGATGTGGGATAATCATGATGTGTTCTCTATTTTTTAATTTCAGTCTTTTAAATTCTTTATAGAGTATTTTGTGATATATATAATGTATTAATATAATTATATATGTGTGTACATGTACACCCAAATAAATGACATGCATACAAATATATATTTGTGTCATACTAATCATATTGTGTGATTAAAAATATACTTTCACCCTGGATTAGATAATTGAGCTAGAGAGCAAATGTTTAAGATAAGTGAAGGAAGTAAATATTCATTTATCTGACAAACAGTTATGAGTCCCTTCTACTTGCTGAATACAGTCTTAACCATTTGGCATAAGCATGCAAAGGTAGATAAGACACCCTTGCCTCTCTCAGAAAGCTTGCAGCCTAGTAGAAGAATTGAGTCTTCAAATTCCAGACGCAAATGCCACTTTCTCTAAAGTATAGTTTGAATGTTATATTCTGCCCAAAACTTGTGTGTCAATACTTAGATGCCTTCAGTGTACAGTATGAAGTGGGGTGTTTGAGGAAGTACATCTTGGGCCAGCCCCCACGGCTGAATTACTGCCACCGTCACCGAAGAGCCACCTCTGTGTCCTCTTGCTCTTTGTTTTTCTGTCTTCCATCACATGAGAACACAGCAACCAGGTGTGGGTGAAGAAGGCACCTCGTCAGGTACTGAGCCTATCAATGCCTTGATCTTGGTTTTCCCAGCCTCCAGAACCATAAATAAATCTCTATCATTTTTGAATTACGCAGCCCCATATATTCTGCTACAGCAGCACAAATGAACTAAGACATCCTGTGAAAGTGTCACTGTTACTGCTTTGTCTCCCTTGGCCTTGTAGTTTGAAGTTTTCTGGAGCGACTTAATGCTGGGCCCAAATGCAGGAATGCATTTGCCTGCATGTGCCAATGTCAGCAAAACTGCTATTGTAACTCCACGTTATCATCCTTCACCCCAAACATTAAATAAGGAAGAAACAACAAAAGACTGTACCCCATTTCTGTTTGGAAAGTGAAGCCTGTCCCTGGGTAGACTTAGCCACGTATCTTACTAGAAAAAACTATCTTGTGGCCACTCCTAACTCTAAGGGGGGTGGCAACCTCAAGTCAGGCATTCTGGTTCCTAAAATAGACTAGAACCGCCAAAGTGGCTCATGTCTATAATCCTAGTACTTGGGAGGCTGAGGAAAGAGAATTACAAGTTCAAGCTCCCTCTGAGGAACTTAGGGGAGATGGTGTCTCAAAATAGAAGTCCTAAGAAAGGGCTGAGGATGTGATACAGAGGTAGAACTTCCCTGGGTCCAAGCTCCAGCCTCTCTCCCTGCCCCCCTTTTCCTCCCCCCCCCTCACACACACACACACACACACACACACACACACACACACACACACTGCTCTAATCCATTGCTCTAATAGATTAGGGAAGCAAAGGAGAAGTGGATTGAGAATGAGTGGTAGAAAAACCAACTTGATCTATTCTAATAAACTGCCCTGGGCACTGAACATAATTTATAAAACAAAAGTTCTTGAAGACAATAGATTCTTGTACATCTTTTATACTAAGTATTTACTGATTAAATAAATTAATATATTAGTAAGTTTAATTACACTAGCATAGAACAACTAGATAAAAGTTTGCTGAATCTAGTTTCTGTTACATTGACTCAGGAAAAGTTTTCCTGAAGGAAGGTTTTCTGTTTGAAGCCTTTTGGATACTACAGAGACAAAAGTACTACAGGTACAACGATGAATGCTCAGTTAATTTTTAGCTAAAGTGGAATGAATAAGATGAATTAGCTCACCACATGTAGCAATTCTACATTCCGTCATTCCATGCCAATGATGTTGGAAAATTCCACAAGAAGCTGTAGCTCTCTCACTATGCAGACATTGATCCTAGGTAGATTAAACAAACAGATATTCAACTTGAAAAGTTTCCTTTTCAAGAGCTTGGTACCAATTCCACAGTTTACTAGTGTGAATTTTCCCTAAAACGCTCAACTTTGGGGTGGGAATATAACCCTACGGCACAAGCACCTGTCTGGTAAGTGCAAAGTTCTGAGTTTAATCCCCAGTACAAAAAAACAAGTTCAACCTACAGTTTCCCTACCCCAAACTAAAAAATAAAATCTCAGGGCCAGGGATACAGCACAGTGGCACAGCATCTGCCTGGTAAGCACAAAGTGCTGAGTTTAATTCCAAGTACCAAAAATGGAGTGAAACAGAATGAAGCTGAAGATATAACTCAGTGGCATAAGAATTTGCCTGGCAAGCCTGAGGTCACAAGTTTGATTCCTGGTACCAAAAGACAAAAACAAAAAAAGAAATGAAATAGAAAACAAAATCCCTTTTGAAGGTTGGATAAACTGATGGTCCTGTATCAGCATTCATATTCTGTATAAATGTACTAGAGTTTTCTTTTTACTTATAAGTTCCTGATGTTGATTCACAGGGTAGGTACACTGTGTTGGTGAAAGCAGACAAAATTTACAATAACAAATGAAAGATTTCTATTGAAATACAGTGGTACTGAAAAAAATCAGAAAGCCTTTGTCCTGGACATGTTCTTATGACTTTCCCTTAAACCATTTCATCCAAGTGTGAATAGATCGCTTTCATGGATTCTTAGAGGGACACATTATCCTGACAAGTTATCCCAAAGTGTGACAAGCTCAACCTCAGAAGCTTATCCATACTTTTTATTTAAGTCCCGCTTGATACATTTTGTTCATTTTTATTGCTATGGCAATAGGGGGAATGGGGAAGCAGCTCTGCAAAATCTCAGTGTAGAAAGGTTTTCGTGATGAGTGCTGCTTTCTTCCATTATCAAAGTCAGCTCCTTGTGTGTTTAATATTTTCCCTAAGGTTTAATGTTCAGGTACTCATCCTCGTTCTCCTTTACATACCCTCCAAGTCTACTTCCGGTCTTCTTTAATGATTTAGGAATGCTTGAGTTACCCCTCCAACTTTATTGTGGTATCTCAGTATTGGGCTTCAAACCATTTGCAGCTTTGCACATCCTGATTTTACTCACTGTGTATTTTATGTTTTATTATTATGGTATTATAAATTTTGTTTCTCAATATTTTGCCAATTGTAAGGGTTACCTTAAATTTTTATTCTCTAACTATATGTACGGAAGCTATCCTAAGAGTCAAAATACTTTAACGGCACATTTCATTATTTTCCCTTTTCATTAATTCATATATTCATTTACTTGCTCCTTCCATCTATCTGAACCAACGATATGCTGCTTCCTTACATTAATTAAGAGCCAGTTACACATAGATCACAAACGTCATTCTTTCCATGAATTCTGGTTGCAAACTGCATTGGATGAGAAGCATGTCAAGTTGAACGGTTAGGGTCAACGTTGACCTTATGAGGAAATTTGATTTGCTTCAGCCCAATTTGGTTTGTGACTAGAAACTTGGAAAGAATTAAGTTTGTGACCCAATGTACTACTGTACCAGGAATAAAATTTCTTACCCTCATAATGTTATGGACTCTAGGGGAACAGACATTCAACAAATAATTCCAAAAATCAATGCAAAATTGCAGTGTTCACTAGAGCAGTGAAAGAAGTGTTAAGGAAATATACAATGAGTAGACCTGGCCTAGCCCAGGGACCAAAAGACTTTAAAAATACACTCTTAAGTCAGGCTCTGAGAGACTAAGAACGAGGTAAGAACATCCTTTAGTGCTCAGACCACTCTCCCTCTTAGCTGCCTTTACTGGGAGTCTGTGATACGCAAGCTTCTGCTGCTAGAGATAAAGACTAGAGCAGACAGGAGCACTGCCTTACTGAGCACTCAGCTCCCTGAAGAAGATGAACCCTAAACACATCGGTACAACCACTGATGATTTAAATTAATCAGGACTGGGACCGTGATGGAGAGGTGGGAGGGTTGCTATGACGTCAAGTATGGGTTGAACATCCCTAATCAGAAGGTCCAAAATTCTAAATGCTACCAAATCTGAAACTATTTGAATGTCACATAATGCCACAAAGGGAGAATTTCACACATGAATTCATGTGATGGTCACAGTCAAAACGTAGGTGTACTAATATTATATAAACTTTCTTTCAGTCTATGTATTTAAGGTGTATATACGACATCAATAAATGTCGCATTTAGACTTGGGTCTTAGACCCATGATATCTTATTATGTATATGAAAATATTTCCAAACTGAAAGTCAAAACACGTCTGATCCCAACCATTTTGGATAAGGGATTCTCAGCCTGTCAGGGCTGTCTGTGCTTCCTCCTGAGAAGGCAGCACAGAGGATTATGTTCAGTGGTTGGTATGGTTGTTGTAGGTCCAGTCCTTGCCCAATGGATGATTCTTTGTGATGCTTTTAAGATTGATGTCAACCTGCTGCTATGACTTTCCCACAGAGAAGTACATTAACATGTGGAAATGCTTCATTTAAATTAAATATTTTATTCTGAGCTTCATGATGGACATGGTGATTAAAGTAGCTGTGAAATCCTTTTTCTATTCAGGGTTTGGCTTTTAATTTTGTTGGAAGCAAGTATGTGCACAGCCAGATAGAATTTGCAAATGGATTTTGTTTTGATTCCTTTTTCTGCTTACCTGGTTCCTCCTTTAGTATAGTGATAGTTCTCTCCTACAGCTAGCCAATGTCTTTTCAAAGACATTGGTCAATTATTGTTAGTGTAGGTTTTGTTTTGTTTTGTTTTTGTTTTTTGTGACAGGATCTTGCTTTGTATACAGGCTGGCCTTGAACTCACTATGCAGCCCGGCCTAGCCTCAAACTCACAGTAATCCTCCTGCCTCAGCCTTCTGCATGCTGGGATTATAGGCACGTGCCATCACTCCCAGCTTTAGCTTAGAGTTAATCAAATTTTTTCCTGTGCAAAATTTATTTTTCTATTTTTTAAAACAGCATTGGGTTTGTTTTCTGTTTGTATTTTCAAGGTCAATAATTTATTTAAAATATTTGTCCCTTTTTAGATAGAGTAGAAATACTAGTATTTGCCATTTTCTTTTTCTTATGTAAGTATGGCCTCCCACTTCTTTTGCCTTTATTCTCACACAGCTTAACTATCTCTTTAGATTCACTCCTGAGGAATCAGTGTCCACGTTTGTCCTTTTTGATATGTATATATACTTTGCTCTCTTGAGTTGCTTGCTTTTTCATTGCGAAGACTGTTCATTTTCCTAATTTTTAATTCTTTTTTATATGTCCTAGGTATTTCAGTGATTGCTGTTTTTAATGTTTAGCACTTACAAACAAATTGCAGTATTTTTGATGTGCATTATTTTAACTTGATAAATACAAGTATCTGTACAATTAAAAGGAGCTATCTTTATTTCGCTAAGCTTTCTCATTATTCTTAAATTCCAGTTCTAGCACATATGTCTCACTTAAATTTTTTCGTGTCTTCTACTTTTTATAATACCATATTAGGAAGTATTTTAATGAATTGGTTTATGATTTATTTTTTGAAACAGTCTCCAACAGGAGATGGAGCTAAGTTTATTCATACCCTCACTCCCACAATTACTCCCTCTTCCATGCTTGCATATAAGAAAGATTCAAGTATTTATTTGGCATGTAACTATGCACTAGATATTTTGAACTCTAAGAGACATTGTGTGCCTAACTGCATGAACTGTCAGCCTGTTGGTGAGTGAGAGAGTAGAGGGAAAGGGTGGCAGGTGTAAACATGTTCTTTCTGGTAATTAATTTACAATACTTGAATTTTTAGGTCATTAACAAGTTGACTATGTTAAAGCCAAAGCAGTTGAAAAACTCCTCCTGCTTAGATACTTACCCTAAGCAGTGCAAGGTAAGATTGTGCTTACCTGCTAGTTTCATTTTATTTTCAGCAAAAGTCTCGCCCCACTTAGTGATCCCAAAAGACAGAAACAAGTACTGAGTGGACAGTGAGAGGGATAGACTAGAAGGGACAGTGGTACAAGATCTTTATACTCCAGAGGAGTAAGGTCTCTCTTCACTAGGATTTCCCATTGCTTCTGTGGGTAAGGATTATTAGTAAATGGCTGTTCCACCAAGAAGCACGTTTCCCAGAATTCTTTCTGTGTAGATCCAACCATGTGCCTGAGTTCAAACCAATGGCATTGAGAGACTGGAATGTGCAACCCAAAAACCTCCCTCCCTTAATAGATACCCCCTAACTACTCTGAGGGCCACATGTTGACAATGATCAGAACACAGGGCTGACAAAACCCAGGTCCTTGAATCAGTGTAAGCCCGACCTGGAGTGCCCACTTTGGACTGTGATATGAAAAAGAAACAAATTTACATTTTATTAAGTCACTGAACTCTTTTAACAGCTAATTGATAATGAAATGTAAAGCAATGTAAAAAGAGCCAACAACTACTCTTAATGAATGTAATCATTATATATCATACACATACATGTTACTGTTTGTGTCCAGATGTCCTCCCAAAGCCTCAAGGAGACATGGAGTGGCTTTTAGAATTTTTGATTAATCCATGGTCCAGTGCTGGAATTATGGGTGTGAGTGCTATGCTCTCCCTGGGGTGGGGAGCCTGCATACGATGTAAGGGAGAGAAAGAGGCTTGCTCTCTGCTGCTCTCCCTTTTGCTCTTGCTGCTTTTGTTGTGTTCTGCTACTGTGCACTTTTGCGCTCCGCCTTGCCACCCTGCCTGGGAGTCAGATGAGTATAGACTGAATCCTCCACAAACTGTGATCTGAGTCAACCCTTCCTTAATTTTGGGTACCGGGTGTTTGTCTCAGCAATGAGAGAAAAGTAACTAAGATAATGTACTAATTTAAAGAACGAATACCAGTAGTAGTCATCACACTATCCATAAAGAGGGCACACAAGCGAGCATGGTGTGCCACAGTGGGAGACATGTGCTCTCCCAGCCAGGCTTAAGATGAATCCATGAAATTTATCACACCCCTCCGCTGCTCTCCATTATTTGAGTAGGGGGTTAAAAATCTGTCCACATTAAAAAGACATCAAAATGTAAAACGTTGTGCAGAGTATTAATACAATATGGCCTGAAATGAGCGTGAGCCCTTTGAAAATTCTGAAGCATAAATCATGACACCAGGGTCATTATCCAATATGTTATAAATAACCTATAGGATTCCTGTGAACAAAGTGTATACATATCTCTAAAATTAACAAGGAAGAACTCCAACTCATCTTACAATTTTTTTAAAAAAGAAAAAGTCATGATTGCTTCACATAGAAAGTTTTCTGTGAACACCTCTTACTGACTTGAGGGAAGATGCTCTGACTTTTCTATCTCTGATAAGAACCCCTTTGCTTCAGAAAATGCACACCTCATAGAACAGATTTTTATGGTACATTTCTCCCCGAAGTCTTACATGCTCACAAGCAGGAACAATGTTTGCAGACGCATGGAAACTGAAATAAACAGGCTTAGGAGGCCGCTGTGCACCACCCACTCTGTGCAGAGCTGGAAAAGTCATAAACAGTCCTTGGACACTGCAATGTGATCTTTCAATCTGACATAGCTGATGACAATTTTCTGCCTGATTGAGAGTGTAATGTCCTAAAGGAAATTTCAGAGCCAGCCTTGGACAAACTCTGCTGTTGGTGACATCTGCCTTCTTACCAATAAAAATGATGTATTGTGTAACAGCAAATTACTCAGCAAACAATTCCCAGAGATCACCTTTGCTACAGAGTGTGAAACAGAACTACTCCCTTTCCTGAATATCAGAAGTTTTACAGAGGAGAATTGACCTACTGACAGTTACTCAACAGGAAATGTCCTTCCTCAAACAGATATATGACATTTCACTTTATACGCTTGGTACCCATAGCAAACAGAAATAAAACCACCAGATCAGTTATTGGAGAGTATAGTAGTACACAAATATATTCACTGATAGAGAAATACATCCACTGAAGCACACACTTTGGAAAAAATATCACGTACAATCAACAAGGCCTCTTCAGGACACTATTTCAGCAATATTTTTTGGTACATCAGCAATTTTTAGACTTGGAAAAAATAAACCTTGAAAACTGACTTGATATATGCTAATAAAAATTTGAGGTCCAGAAACCTTTAAGTGAACAAAGATATGTTATTGGCCAAGCATTTTCAGAAGAAAACTAAGCAACAAAAATAAACTAATTTAAATTTTTTTAGATTTCTTGTTCTGATTTGGGAAGTGCTGGGAATGATCTTCAAATGACTTAAACTTGGGCAACTTTATTAATTGCAATAATGCCTTCATTGAAGCAGTTAGGAGTTGTCAATTTAAATATCTAGAGTAAAAGAGCTCCTAGTCTTATCACAAATATGAGTTATGTTTTATTTCATTGCACCCCACCTCTGTTATACATCTATATCTCCATTTGTAACTATGTATTTTTCTCTACTTTACATGTATCGGTCTAAAGTACAAGGCTTAATGAGGGTAAAGAGTAGACGCTCTCTCCCCAGCCTTAGAACACATGATCAAGTTGGCTGAAAACAGTTCCCATAACCTAAAAGGACACTGGCCCTTTAACTTTTAACACACTTCCCCAATTAAGCATTTTAGGCTCCAGACTTTAACAGCTGTCTGCAGCTGTTGAAAAGCGATTTATCATTGTCAGAGTTCGTGACCAAAACATTAAAAGAATTTTTTCCTTTATGTTTGGCAGGCTAACTTTCATCTATGGTCATTCATCCTCTTTAATGCTTTCTTATTCAGAGTAGCAGTAAAAAATGAAAGAAAAACATTTTACTGAATAATTTTGAATTTTATTTCCCTCACCCTGAACACTGTAATGATTTGTAAAAATCTTTTGTGTAAGAAAATATTACTCTGAAAAATATTTGTTTTGTTTTATGGAGGGAAGTGTGCTGATTTGCTCAAAAGCCTTTTGATGAAAATCTGATTTTATTCATGCATGGGAAATTCTTTTAAATTCTAAAATGTTCAAAGAAATCTAAAACCATTTCCCTGTTTTTAAAATAATGAAAGATTTTTTTTTCTTTTTTACTGATGTTAAAAAGGCTTCTACATCAAACATGTAGTGTTTTTATAGTGTTATACTTTGTTTTGAAAGAAAGCTCTTCTACCTCAAAAACTATAAGTGGAAGGAGCTTGGAAAGATTTGTAACTTTGGATCCATCTTCCTTGGATCCCCTGGCCATTCATCTTAGAGAAACTCAATCAACCTGAGGGGCTTTTTTTTGCTTCCTACCTTCTATATCTGATTTCTATAACTGTTTGTCTAAATTTATTTGCTGACACTGTTTGCTCTTCACCTGCTTACTCAGCAAGCACTGTTTGAATGCCCAGTGTGTGCCAAGCCTCAAAGCAGAAACACAACCTGAGCCATGCCCTTGCCCTCCAGGAAGTCTGTCCCCTATGTCAGTTGTACACGTCCTTTGTATTCTGAGCAGACTGCAGGAATCACAGTCCTCTCACACCAGAGGGACAACATAGACATTTATTACCGAATCATTTTATTGTTTATTTTCTCAAGGTTCTGCAAAATCAAATGTTATGGTTTTGGAGATTTTAACCCTGAATCTGAAATCCAGTTCAACTTTAGTATAAATACTTTTAATATGTCTAACATTGGATTCCCCTCAATGCCCCATTTTTTGTCATAGGCTATAGGAATTAAGATTCAGACTGCTTTAAATCAAAGCTGTAAAAGTGTAACAGAGAAATCGACCACATTTAATCAAAATGTCTTAATGCTTCACCTGGCTTTCTCCTGCTTCTCCATATCCCTGAAGGTCCAAGAGCCAGCTCCATGGGCACATGGGTTGGAGCTCTCAGTAATAAACTAGCAGAGAAAGAAGACTTGAAGAGAAACCCTTCACGAGGCTTGCCACTGAACCACAGACGAATGACAGGAAAATTAAGTGTATACAATGGAGAGCTGACTCAGTTGAACGTGTGGCCTCCTTAACAACCTTCCTTCAGTGACTCTTGTCTTTAGTTCAGCCAATGGCTTATCTGAGAAGAGAGATAAAGGTGAGCAGCAGCTTGTGCTCAGGTCCTCTGCATCTCACATGTGCCTGCTTCTGCTTGCCCCCCTGAACCACAGGCAGTTGGCCTTTGCAGTGCTTTGGCCATAGATCTGTCCTCCTAAAGATAATAATTTGCTTGAGCAACTTCCTGTTTTAAAGATACTCCCTGGAGTGTGAGTGACCCTGAATTATAGAACAGACAAGGTGTTGCAAGAATGTCAAAGCTGCAGGCTCTCCAATAACCACAATCCTTGGGAGGGAAATTAAAAGAGGCTAAAAGAAATAAATGTTTTTATTTTGAAGAGAATAAAACAAGAAAAATGATACCAAATTTCAGAACAGGATGATAGGAAATTAACAAGGGTTATTATATTCATATTGTTATCTTGAAAGTAGTTGCCCAGATTACCAGATATAGGCATGCAAAATTGATCAAAAAATATAAGCAGTAAGTGTTCCTTTCAATGAATTTTAACTTTTATTTTTCTCTTTTATATTTTTCTGTACCACAGGCACTGGGTTTTAAGCACAGGGTAACCAAAGAGAACTGAAAAAATGAAGAGAAGCTAGAATCATGACTCAAGTTTAACTGCAGTATCACAATGTATTTGCTGCCTTATAGAATAACATGAAATCATTTGATCATTTCTGCTTCATCATAGAGTGAGATACTTAGGAAATGCTTTCTATTGCTTACTACCACTGTTTTACAGCTCAATGGCCAATTATGAATTGATAGGAAGGATCAATGGGTTAGGTTAGGAGGAGAAGGAACTTCATCATAAATTTTTGTGAGAGGTCTCATTCTTTCAAAAAGTTCAGGAAGGTTGCCAGTCAAAGGAAAGACTCATCATGGTAGAAAGTTTTACAAGCTCTGCTTGAATACCCGGAGAAATTATGTCCAGAAGGAAAGACATTAGCGAAGTAGGCTTTAGAAAGGTAAAAAAGATTTTTTTAAAGACCCTATAAAAATACCACAGGAAATGCAGTAAATTTCATCTACAGCTTCCTCTAAGGACCAGCTGAAATATGTCAAATTATTTCCCCTTTGGAGAAGAAAGAAGGGATTGCAACACTGACATTCTCAAACAGAATGCTTAAGAAAAGAGCATTCTAAAGTGATTCCATGTTTCTGAAATCATGAGTAGATTGGTAACAAATGCGTGCACTTTAGTTTATACAAGTTGTTGTTGAATATCATCATGAAAGAAGAAAGTGGTTGCAGTTTAATTCCTAAGTAGGAGGTTTGTTTTTACACATTTATTTTTCTAAATTCCTATTTCCTTTGACCAATTCTCTACAGTCAAAATTACCTATGTGATTGAATGAAAATATGTGAGGAAAAAAGATTTCGTGGGTAGAAAGTACTTTTAAAGAGGGTTACTCGAAGCTGCAGTAAGATAATAGACTCTGAAATCCAAAGACTTGGTAAATAAAAACCCCAAGATCTTTTAATTGCATCACAGAAGCTTCCTTTGATCTGAAAGAAGTTTATCAAGATACATTGAGAGTACTTTTTGCATTGTAAGCCATTCTACAAATATGAGGTTTTTTGTAATTGCAGAAGAAGCATCTGCGAAGGAGAGAATGGACTCCAGACTCAAGCAGTTAAAGTGTCGTCAGAGTGAGTCGTGGTGAGCAGATGGTGAAATGCTGGACCCCAGCTAGACAGTGGAAAAGGAACTTAGTCAAAGTGAAGTGGTGAGGCCTCACTGCTTAGACCGTTCAAGGGCGGCTTCCTTACAATTAATAGTAATGCTGGTTTTATTCTATATGGTTGGTAAAAAAAAAATCACTGGGTGTAGCAAACATTGACCTAGGTAAATGAGAAGGGATATATTTTAAAAGCACAGGTGCATTTGGTTCTAGATAACCCAGAGACCAAAGATAAAAGTTAAACACTTTTCTTTTTTTTTTATTTAAAAAAAAATACAAGTACAAAAACATATTGACAAACAGACACCAATTAGCATAAAAAATAGTACAATCACAACTAATCTATAGACAAGGTGATATGATCTCAACAGTGGTTATTGCTTTATCCATTGATATCTTCGAAGTGTAAATATATAAACCCATATACAGACATGCAAATTTAGTCAATTAATCCTCTCAACAACAGAAAAAACACAAAAACCAAAAATCCAAAGACAAAAAACAAAACAGGCAAACATCAACAACAGCAAAAACAACAACAAAAAAAAAAAACACCAATAGTTGCTGCTTTACATATTGATATCTTCGAAGTGTGTGTTCAGGATAACACATACAGACATACAAGATTGATCAAATAACCCGTCATCGATTATTGCTTAGCATTAAGTGATATAATACAATAACACTTTTCATCCTGTACCTCGACTCCAGCTCATTGATTTGATTGCCGCAGCACTGGATGAAGAGGAATCTGAGGCTGCACTGTAGCTCACTAGGAGGGAGAGCAAAGATAAACTGATGGCATCTCCCTTGGGCGAAGAGAAGGCAAATGGCCGAGGAGTTCGGTGGCTTACACGGTGGTTTTCCCCAAACATTTATGGACATGATCAGAATCGGCAGAGATGTGCAGAACTGTAAAAATTTCTGCCCAGAATCATAAAATCCTGCAAGATTGGCTCTATGACAGATATGAAAAAGTTAGAGATTCTATCTAGTATTAAAATGGCGACAGAATCATCCCTTAGCCAACAGCTCTTCTCTAGACAAGGGACATGTTGATGGCAGTTATTCTCTGTGCATCCGTGGACACACGCTTTCCCCTTCTCCACCCTGCTGACATCATTCACTTGAGAGACTGATCTCTGTGGTTTACGTATAGGTCTCAGGGCCCTGTGACTTCCATCTGGCTTCCCATCAAGGTCATCCAATGGGAGGTGCAGCAGGAAATCTGAGGAGAGGACGGACAGAGCTGGTGGTAATGGAGTCTCTCCAACACAGGTGAGGTCCACTCTCTTCTCTTCTACAGTTGCAGCTACCCCTCTCTCTGGGTTCCCCCCTCCAGTGGTTTCTGCTATTGCTAGCTACCAGGCACTTCATTGCACCTGATGGCTTCTAACATGGTATAAATAGTTCCTTCCTAGAGCCTCTTCAGTGACCCACTGGAATGTGATATTATCTTCTGTCCAAGACTGATATAAGGGACAGATTTACTTTTCACCCATTGTGCAGAACTGAAGCAGATGCAACAGGGACATCAGAGAATTTTACATACTCTACAGTTCCCATCCCCATAACTTGTGCAGTGTTCTTTGCTAGGACAATTGATATCATTTCAACAATGTGTAAGGTATTCTAAGATGAAATTTCTGTATCTTCTACCTTTCAGCACAATGACTCTATCCACACCTTGAAACTCATGTACAGACCAGCTGATCCTACATCAAAATCTAGATCTTTTCCCAGCCTTAGCAGAGCTAGTTGTGTCTGCACACAGCCAATACAATTCACCTTCCCTGTTAATTACCTTAGGTCAGTGAAATCAGGTTCTCATTTCTACCAAAATCAAGCTTGAAGGAGAAAGAAAAATGACAAATATACACAATTTAAATAAAAGCAATCAGCTCAACAGCGTATTGAGAAGGAATTTCCCCACCGCTCAGTAACTGCATGTAGAACCCCAATCTGGGCCACAGGTCTGTCCCAGTGCCCCTATTCTGAGGGAAGGTACAAACGACGAGGTGGAAATCCTGCACTACTTTGATCAGACAGGACATGCAAAGGAAATGCCAAATATTTTTGTCTGAGAATATTTCAGAGCCATAATAAATGAAACCAATTACTTCATTTTATTGGCAATATAATGAAGTAACTATATGACAGTTCGTTTTACATGAATGTCCTTTGCATTCTGCAGCATATGTCAAGACATTTTGCTAGGAGAAAATGACCAACAACTTGTGTGATTAGTCAGCTCTCCTATGCATTGTGCTCATTATCTTTGTTTCGATGGCCAAGATGTTCAATATATACTTATTGGATTCACAGGAATAGATTTTTCAAAAATACCAACCCTAGGAACTACAGACTTCCCATTTTTTATCCTTTGTAGTTTATTTAACGAAAACATAGTACTTATCCTATAGAATTTCCCAGTCTTGAATATTGAGGATTGTATTACTGTGGTATTGTTTCACATGTTCCTCTTTCTGCTATAGAAAAACAGACTTACAGTTTTATTGTGTTAGTGTTTTGTTCTGTTTTTCTGGCAAGAATAATTACAAATGATGCTGTATACTTCTGTCAAAGGGGCATTGTTTTGAGTTGTCTCTCATTTTGTGATGTTGCAGTCACTGATAATGTCTAAGATCCATCAATTAATACTTTTGACAAGTGATGATACTCTAACACTTTCATTGATTTGGTCCAAAAGTTCCATAAAAGGAAATTCCTCCTCATGAATTATTTGGTTCCCAGGAGGTACAGTGCACACAGGAAAAAAATCACAGTAAGTATCTTTTTTTAAAATTTGTGACTTTGCAGAATAATGAGTCTTTTTCTATCAACCTCCAAGGATGATCAGTGATGTTTTTTAACCCTTGTATAATGTATGAACTTCAACATGTCCTGATTGATTGAAGTTGGTAGCATTTATGTTCGGATTAACTCATCCTTGGCCAACTGTTCAGGTTCAAATAGTCTGAGCCTTTTCTATGCCACGCAGTGTCCTCTATTATTGATGTTAGTATGTTTATTTTCTGCTTCCTTTTGCAAAAACACCTTCCAGTTTGGTTGTTCACATTTCCTACTCTTAGTACTTTCCTCCAAGGCTAGTTTCTTTCAGTGGCTAGTTCTTAGTGGGCACCTGAGCATTCTTGTCCCTTTTTGAAAGTATCTTAGCTATTTTGTCACTAGATACTCACAACATTCTTCAACAGGTTGATCAATAAAGATATTTAAATTTTGGTCAATAGAAGATGCTAGAAAAAAATAAGAAAGGTTATTTTTGTAGTGAATATTGGCATTTTCTATTAAGACATTGTCTTTTCTATGCACTATGTTTTCTTATTGTTTTCCTGTGAGACTATATTTTCTTATAGTTACTGGAAATCAGATAAAGAATTCTGGTAAAATGAGAATTTCTGTCCTCATCCTTCCCCACAGCACATGTGTAAAAGCTTTAACACAGTGCCTGGTGTGTAATAAGTGCTTCATAAAAGCTGTTAATTTATTATTCTTAGCTGGATCCACATGCTCTGTTCACACCCAAAGAGTGAAGAACAAATGAAATAAACTCAAATAAGAGGGTAAAAATGTGTTTCCAAAAGGCCACGCAAAGGCAAGTTGGTATGTGCCGCCACTGCGGCTGAACTGGAAAAAAATTCTGAAATTATATTTTCCAAATCCTTTTCTCTCCCTAGCTCTGTTTCAGATTGTGCCATTGCGAAGCACCTACATGAAATAGGGCAGTGGGAGAAAAGAGGAGGTGATTCTGTGCAGCCCCTCACAGGCAGTACCAGGGCAGCCTCAAGGCGCTGAGTCAATTGGCTATTGACCTCATACCTCAAAAAAGTCACGAAGCTGTAGAAACTTTTTCTTTTTACATTCAAGTTCCCAGAAGTTCCACTTTACAGTTTCTTTGCAGAAAGCTTTTGGGAGTTTTAGCTCTGGGCTGAAGTCTTTGGAAATGGTTTTTCTAAACTTCACTCTTTAAGTCTTTTGAATTATAAAAGCCCCCATGTTTGTGTGTTAGTTCTTCCAAACTAAAATACCTGGAGGTGTGTATCTTGCATAACGAAACTCTTGTTCAACCCCATATTGAAAACCATGAGCAGAAAACTCTTAGGCACTTCCTTTGAACAGGTGAGATATCCTACCCTCCCCCATTTCATATTTCATCTAAGAAGAAACAGACATTTCATTTGTTTTTGTTTTTTTAATTTTATTTTAAAGACAAAAGAATGGAGACATATGAACCAGAAAAGCCATAAACAATACAGAAAATACAAAGTTATACAGAATATAGTAGGGAATTAGCACTGGATGTTGTATTACATAGTTATCTTCACATTAGTTAACACAAAAACATTAAAGGAAATGCCAAATTATAGAGAAGATAGTAGGGAATTTGCACTGGATGCTGTATAATATAAAGTTATCTTCACTTCTGTTAATACAAAAACGATTGAGGAAATACAGAATTATAGAGAACATAGAAGGGAATTAGCTCTGGATGCTGTGCTACATAATGTTACCTTCACCTTTGTTACTCAGTTACACAGATGATGGCCCATTTGCTCATTCAATTTTCTCCTCCCTCATCTCCGTTTCCCTACCACTCAATCAGTCCTCTTCCCTGTGATAATAACTGTATTCCTGAGTTTATCTATAGCCCTGGACTCTCGCCTTGGGAAGAGATATAGCTGCCTCAGACTATACTATAACATACAGGGGTGTATACAAACTGCCATGGTCGGAGGTGGGAAAGCACATATGCTCACAGCAGACCACCTGGCTCCACCCTGTCGTCGTGCTATGGGTGGGGGCGGGTCCAGACCATGAGGTGCCCTAAGCCGGGCCCTCAGCGGAATGGCCACCGGGCACCCTGCGGAGCAGCAGCGGAGCAGCCACGGGGCCCACAGCAGAGCAGCCACGGGGCCCACTGCGGAGCAGCCGCGAGACATTTCAATCCATGTGCTGTACAATGGGCTGACTGAACTCACCTGAGAGATCCTGAATCTTCTCTTCCTTCACTAGTAGGCAATTGTGTCTCCTCTGGTGGACACCTCAAGTGTGGACCTATGCCACTTCTACTACATATTCATGTGCACATGTAGATTTCTGGGAGAGGTGGAAAGTAATAGGAAAGAGACCACACAATTTTCTTCCAAAACTACTAATTTGTAAATTTATGATTTTTAAATCAGCTAGTTTATGATTTGGATACATAGTTGTTTTCGGAAGGTAGGGAAAAGTATTTACTGTTGTATCTTCAAGTATATTTAGATATCTGATTATGTGGGAAAGTGAAGAACATACCACAATCAAGGAAATGCCATTTTGAAGAAGCAATACCTTCATTCTAAAACAGAGATATGAAAATGAATCATAGTTTTAAATATTTTAAAACAGAAAAGAATCAGATATTCATTCAAAAACACACAGGTAAATGCCTCCAGAACATAGATATGAGAAAGCAATAATGTAAAAGATTGGGTAGTTTGACTATATAAAAGTGAAAATTTTTCCATGGCAGAGGAAAATCCATAAGCAAACCAAGAAAAAAAATTACAAAGCTGTAAAAACCTTTTCATTTTGTATTCAAGAAAAAGAGTTAATGTTCTCAACTTATAATATTACTTTTTATTTTATTGAGAAAAGGAAGCACAGGATTTCATAACAAAATAATAGAATAACAATAGATACTACCCTGCACATTGTCATCTTCAAAATAGTTACTTAGAGTAGACACAGGCCTAAAAATTTGCCAGTTGATATTAGTATGAACCCCCTTTTCAGTGAACCGAGAGACACTCATAGTACAGCTAACTTGCATTTACTCCCTCTTCCTTTCCTCCTTCCCCCTTTCTCCCACTCTAGTTCCTTTTTCCTTTTAAACAGTATCTTCCCATTTCGCAATATCTATTGTACATTTTAGACCTTATTTGCTCTTTCAACTTTTCACACCAGGAAGACAATACAAAGATTACATGTGAGTCTGATTTGTTTCACTTGAAGAGCATGGTCTTAAGTTGCATCTATTTACCTGTAAAAGTCTCAAGTTATTCTTTGTGGCTGAGTAGTATTCCACTGTATAAAAATACCACATGGGGCTGGGGATATAGCTCAGTTGAATACGCGCTTGCCTGGCAAGTGCAAGGTCCTGAGTTCGATCCCCGCTACCACACACACACACAAAAAAAACCACATATCTTTTTCATCTATTCATTGGTTGATGAGCATTTGGGTTGTTACCAAGATTTAGCTATGACAAATTGCCCTGTTATAAACATGGGTGCACATGTATCACTGTGGTATAATGTTTTATTTCTTCTGGGAAGATACCCAGAATGGAATGGCTGGGTCAAATAGGACCTCTAATTCTAGTTTTTTAAGAAATCTACACACTGATTTCCACAGTGGTTGCACAAGTCTGCATGCCCATCAAGTGTGGAGAAGGGTTCCTTTTTTCCCACAGCCCCACCAGCATTTTTTATAAGTTGATTTCTTTATCTGAGAAGTGTGTATTCATCTCAAATGCCCATTTTTGGATTGGGTCTTTGAATTTTGGGGGAGTTTGATTTTATTCAATTCTTTGTATGTTCCAGGTACAAGTTGTCTGAGGGACAACTTGCTATAAATTTTTCCCACTCTGTGGGTTGTCTTTTTACTGATTTCTTTTGTTGTGCAAAAATTTTTTGATAAGGTGAGATCCCATTTACTGATAATTTGTAATATTTCCCTTGCAGTATGGGTTTTCTTCATGAAGTCTCTGTCTACACCTGTATCTTCAAGATTTCCACCTAGTTTCTCTTCCAGTAAAGTTAGTGTTTCTATTTAATATTTAGATATTTTATCCATTTTGACCTTAGTGTAGTGCATGGTGATAGACATGTGTCTAGTTTTAGTTTTCAGCAAATGGAAAGCCAGTTTTTCCAGTATTGTTTATTAAAGAGACTACCTTTCTTCCAGTCCACATGATTTGATCCTTTGTCAAAGATAAGGTGGCTGATGTTCTTGGTGTTGTAGACACAACATCAAACACAGCATCTACTGTTCTGTTCCACTGATCCTCGGGCCTGTTTTTTGTCAATACCATGATGATTTTATCACAGTAGCTTAGTAGTTTAATTTCTAGTCTGGGATTGTGATGCCCACTGATTGCCTTTGTTGCCCACAATTGTTGCTATTCTCGGTCTCATTTGGTCTCAAATTTTAGGAATATGTTCACTAGATCTGTGAGGTACCTGAAAATTACTTTGATTGGGATTACATTAAATCTATATTTAATGCAATTTAATCAGTTTGGGGGTTATGGCCATTTTCACTATGTTGGTTCTTCCTATCCAATAGCAAAGGATATCTTTCCATTTTCTGATATCCTCTTTGATCTCCTTTTTAAGGGTACTCTACAGATCTTTTACATCCTTTGTTAGATTGATTCCTAAGTATTTCATCATTTTAGAGGCTATTGTGAAGGATGTGCTTTCCCTAATTTTGCTCTATGACTGTGTTGCTTGAGTACAGGAATGCTACTGGTTTTTGAAGGTTGACTTTGTATCCCACTACACTACTGAACTTGAATATTAAATTTACAAGTATTTGGTGGAGTTTTTGGGGTCTTTTATGTAGAGTATCATGTCATCTGCAGATAATGGTAACTTAACTTCTTTTTTCCTATCTTTATTCCCTTTATTTTTTCTTTTGTTTAATTGCTCTGGCTAATGTTTCCAGAACTACATTGAACAGTAGTAGTGATAATGGACATCCTTGTTCCTGATTTTAGAGTAAATGCTTTCAGTTTTTCACCATTTACTATGATGTTATCCATTGGTTTGTTATGGATAGAACTACATTGAACAGTAGTAGTGATAATGGACATCCTTGTTCCTGATTTTAGAGTAAATGCTTTCAGTTTTTCACCATTTACTATGATGTTATCCATTGGTTTGTTATGGATAGCTTTTATCATATTGTGAAAAGACCATCTGCTGCAATTTTCTGTAAAGGTTTTCATCATGAATGCACGTTGGACTTTGTCAAATGCTTTTCCTGCATCTATTGAGATGATCATTGGATTTTTGTCTTTGTTCTGTTGATATAGCATATTATATTTATTGATTTGCTTATGTTGAACCATCCTTGCATCCCTGGGGTGAAACCTTCTTGGTCATGGTGTATAATTTTGTTTGAAGCTATGCTACATTCTGTTTGCTAGTATCTTATTGAGGATTTTTGCATCTATATTTATTAGGAAGATTGGCCTGTAGTTTTCTTTTTGGTTGTGTTCTTCTCTAGTTTTGGTATCAGGGTAATACTTCCATCCAGAAATGATTTTGTAAGTACTGCTTCCCTTTCAATTTCTCTAAAAGTTTAATCATTAGTGGCATGAGTTCTCTAAATTTCCTGTAGAACTCAACAGTGAATCCTTTAGGACCTGGGCTTTTCTTTTTTATTTTAAAGAGAAAAAAAAATCAGTAACCAAATAACAACAACATAGACAAAAAGAAAACAACACAAAAACAATATAAATGATACAGGCTTTCAAAACAAAATGGTAGGAATTAACAACAGTTGTTCTATTACATATAGTTATCTTCAACAAAGTTGCTCAGGTTACCAGATGTAAGAATGCAAGATTGATCAAACTATTGAAGAGAATAAAAATAATTTTTAAAAACATTAGAAATTATACAGAGCTTCACTAAACAATATGGTAGAAATTCACCAATGGTTATTATACTGCACATTGTCATCTTTAAATTAGTTGTTCAGTTCATCAGATATTACCACGCAAAACTGATCAAAAAATTTAAGCATTAACTGTTCCTTTCAATAAACCAATAGACATCAGCAGTACAATTATCCCAGCTATCCTTCTATATACATTTATTTTTCCTTCCTTCTTTCTTTTTCTGGTTTCCTTCATCCCAGTTGTTCCTTTGAGCAATTTCTTTCCTTTCATAATATCTATTATACCTTTTGGATTTTATTTACTCTCAGGTTCTTACATTAGGGAGCTAGTACAATGTTTATAGATGTGGGGCTTATTTACTTCATTTGTGAGTATGGTTTCAAGTTGCATCCATTTACCTATAAAACCCTTGAATTAACCTTTTTATAGCTGAGTAATACTCCACTGCATAAAAATACCACGTCTTTTTTATCCATTCCTCAGTTAATAGGCATTTGTGTTCTTTCCAAGATTTAGCTCTGACAAATTGTGCTGCTATAAACATGGGTGTTCATATATCGCTGTGGTAATGTTTTAATTATTCTGGGAAAATAACCCAGAAGGGAAATAGCTGGATTAAGTGGAGCCTCTAATCCTACTTTTTTGATGAATCTCCACACTTATTTCCATAGTAGTTTCACCAGTCTACACTCCCACCAGCAGTGGCAAAGGGTTCCTTTTTCCCCACAGTCCCTCCAGCATTTGTTATTGGTTGATTTCTTAATGATAACCATTTTTCTGGAGTGAGATGGAATATCAGTGCTCTTTTAATTTGCATTTAGTGAATGAACAGTGATTCTGAATGTTTTTCATATATTCATTTACCATCTATATTTCTTCATCTGAGAAGTGTGTATTCATCTTAGGTGCCCGTTTTTTATTGGTCTTGACTTTTGCGGCCCTGATTTTATAATTCTTTATATGTTCTACATAGGAGTCCTTTGTCTGAGGGACAGTTGACTACAATTTTTTACCAATTTGTAGATTTTCTTTTTATTCTATTGGTGATTTCTTTTGATGTGCAAAAACTTTTCAATACGATGAGATTCCATTTTTTGATTCTTTGAAGTATATCCTGTGCAGTTTGGTATTGTTCTTGAACTCTCTGCCTACCCCTATGTCTTCAAGATTTCTACCTACATTCTCTTCCAATAGATTTAATATTAAGATCCTCGATCCGTTTTGACTTTAGTGTGTGGTAATAAACATAGGTCTAATTTTAGTCACTGGCATGTGGCGAGCCAATTTTTCCAGTGCCATTTTCTAAAGAGGCTATCTTTCTTCCAGGGAAGATGTTTGGCCCCTTTGTCAAAGATAAGGTGGTTGAGTGTGTTTGTAGTTGTGTCTGCATCTTTTCATCTGTTACACTGATCTCCAGGTCTATTTCTTTTCCAGTACCACGCTGATTCTATCACAGTAGCATTGTAGTATAATTTCAAATCAAAGATTGTGATGCCTCCTGCCTTTCCTTTGTTGCCCAGTATCGCTTTTCCTATTCTAGGCCTCTTCTGGTTCCAGATGGATTTTAGGAATGTTTTCTCTAGATCTGTGATGTATATTAATGGTATTTTAATTGGGATTGAATTTACTTTGTACAACAATTTTGGGAGTATGGCCATTTTCACAATGTTGGATCTTCCCATCCAACAGCAAGGAATATTTTTCCATTTTCTGAAAACCTCTTTTATCTCTCTCTCTCTCTTTTTTTTTTTTTCTTTGTCTTTCTGAGACAGGGTCTCCCTATTCAGTTCATGCTAGCCCTTAGCTTACTTTGCAGTCCAGGCTGCTCTCAAACTCACAACAATCCTCCCGCCTCAGCCTCCTGAGTGTTGGGATTACAGGTGTACACCACCATACCTGGCTCTTTGATCTCTTTTTTCAGAATATTGCAATTTTCACTGTATAGATCTTTTACTTCCTTTGTTAGATTGATTTCTAAGTATTCCAATTTTTTGGATGCTATTGTGCAAGGTGCGGTTTCCCTAATTTCTCAGTGTATTTGTTGCTTGTGTACAAGAATGCTATTGATTTTTGAGTGTTGACTTTGTATCCAGCTACATTAATAAATTTGGTTATTAATCTATAAAATGCTTGGTAGAGTTTTTGGGGTGTTTTAAATAGAATACCATGTCATCTGAGAATAATGATAATTTAAATTCTTCCTTTTTTATATTTATTCCTTTTATTTCTCTTTTGTCTAATTGTTCTGGCTGATGCTTTCATAGCTCTGCTGAATAGGATTGGTGAGAGTGGACATCCTTGTCTTATTCCTGATTTAAAAATGAGTGTTTTTCTTTTGTTTCTTCTTTTTTTTTTTTTTTTTTTTTTTGGAAACAGGGTCTCGCTATGCAGTTCAGGCTGGCCGTGAGCTCACTTTGTGGCCCAAGCTGGTCTCGAACTCACAGTGATCCTCCTGCCTCAGCCTCCCAAGTGCTGGGATTACAGGTGTTTGTCCACCATGCCTGGCCTGATTTTAAAATGAAAGCTTTCAATTTTTGTCGACTTAATATGATGTTACTTGTTAGTTTGTCATAGATGGCTTTAATTAGATTAGGGTAAAAATCATCTATTCTATTTTCTTTAAAGTTTTTATCATGAATGAGTGTTGGACTTTATCAAAAGTTTTTTCTGCATCTATTCAGATGATCATGTCATTTTTGTCTTTGGCTCCATTGATATGATATATTACATTGATTGATTTGCATATAGTGAACCACTGATGCATCCCTTGGATGAATGCCACTTGGTTATAATGAGTAATCTTCTTGATAATCTGCTGCATTGTTTGCTAGTATGTTATTGAGAATTTTTCATCCATATTTATTAGGAAGATTGGCCTGTAGTTCTTTTTTTGGTTAAATCTCTCTCTGGTTTTGGTACCACTGTAGCACTTGCCTCCAGAAATGAGTTAGGGAGAATTTCTTCCCTTTCAATTTCATTAAAGGGTTTGAGAAAAAAGGGTGTTAAATCTTCCCAAAATTCTTAAAGAATTAAGCTGTGAATCCATTAGAACCTGGGCTTTTCCTTGTTGCTAAGTTTTTTATTACATTTTGAATTTTATTGGCTGATACTGAATTATTCAGGATTTTTATATCTTCTTGATTCAGCTTTATTTATTCATATGTATCTAGGAATCTGTCCATTTTTTCTGTATTTTACACCCTATGAGAGTAAATATTTTGAAATAGATATTGAGGATCTTCTGAATTCCTGCAGAATCTGTAGTGATTTTGTCTTTTCCATTCCTTATTACATGGATTTGACTTTTTTCTTTACTTTCTTTGATAAGGTTGCTAGGGGTTTATCAGTTTTATTTGTTGATTCCAAGAGTGAGCTCTTTGATGCATTAAATCTTTGTATTGTTTTCTTAGTTTCCATTGCATTAATTTCTGCTCTGATGTTTATAATTTCCTGCCTTCTTTGGGCTTTGTGCTTGAGTTGCTCCTCTTTTTCTAGAAACTTGAGTTGCACCGTAAGATTGTTTGTTCTCATTCTGTTTTCCTGATGTGGGAGTTCACCACTATAAATTTCCCTCTGAGGCCTGCTTTCATTGTGTCCCACAGGTTGCTGTAAGTTTTATCTGTATTTTCATTGAATAGTAAATACTGTTTAATTTCTTCTTTAATTTCATCTGTGACCCATTGGTAGTTCAGAAGGGTGTTATTCAATTTCCATGTGTTTATGGAATTTTTGCAATTTCTTTTGTCACTAATTTCCAATTTCCTTACACTATGGTCTGATAGTATGCATGGAATAATTTCAACTCCTTGGCGTTTACTTAAGCATGTTCTATGTCGTGGTATATGGTCTATTTTAGAGAATGTCCTGTGTCCAGGTGAAAAGAATGTGTATCCTTTTGTTACATGGAACATTCTGTGAAGGCCTACTAAGTCCATTTGTTCACAACTTTGATTTAGTTCTGTCATTACTTGCTGATGTTTTGCTCTGGTTGATCTATCTCTTTGTGAAAATGGTTTGCTCAAGTGTACCATTATAATTGTGTTATTGTGTTGTGATTATTCATGTCTGTTAAAATTTTGCATATATAGTTGAGTGCTCCTGTAGTTGGTGTATAGATATTCATGATTGTTGCCTCTTCCTCTTGCAGTTTTCCCTTAACAAGTATATAGTGACCTTCTCTATTTCTTTTAATAATTCTTTGTTTGAAATTTACATTGTCTGCAAATAGAACAGCTACCCTGCTTTTTTTCTGGGTTCTTGTCACACAGAGTATTCTTTTCCATTCTTTGATTTTCAGTCCGTGAATTTCCTTTTGATTTAAATGTGTTTCCTCTATACAGCATGTTGTTTGATTTTTGTTTCTTGATCCACTCTGCCAGTATGCTTCTTTTTATTGATGAATTGAGGCCATTTGCATCAATGGTTATAACTGCTATGTATTAGTCTCACTTTGTCATGTTATTTTTCTGCTGGTGGTTCTCAGCATTTTCCCTCTGTTTATTTGCTTGATCTGCTTTGGTGGTTCCTTTCTATTGCTGTGCTTTAAATTGTGGTCATTTTAATCTTTTTCTGGAATATCTTTTAGTACTCTTTGTAGTGTTGCTTTTATGCTTAGAATTTCTTCAGTTGTTCTTTGTCATGGAAATATTTCATTTCTCCATTAATTTTAAAGGATAGTTTTGCATGGTACATCAGTCTGGGTTGGAAGTTGTTTTCTCTGTGGACTTGAAATTCTTCATTCCAAGCTCTTCTGACTTGATGGTTTGTGTTAAGAAATCTGCCATAATTTTGAAGGGCTTTCTTTGATAGGTGACCCATTTCTTTTCTCTAATTGTTTTTAATATTTTATTCTTTTGCTGAATTTCTGGGATTTTGATTATTATATGTCAGGGTGTAGCTTTATTTTGGTTATGGCTAGTTGGAGTTCTTTATGCCTCACTTAACTGTATGCTTGAGAAACTTTTTCCTATTACCTTGGCAAACAAGCTTTCCATGTCATTTGTGTTATGTTGTTTTATTAACACCTATTAATCTTACATTGTTTTTCTTTGCATCATTTAGCAGTTGTTGAGTTTTTTTCTAGTTCCTTGTTATTTTTAAGAAATCCTTTTGCAATCAGCTGCAATACTGTCTTCAAGGTCTGAAAATCTATCTTCAGCTTTGTTCAAGAAGTTTTGCCAGCTTTTGATAAAATTTCTATCAAAAAAATATCTGAATAACTGTTTGAATCTCTTTCATACATTCTAATTCTCTCCTACATTGTCCATTCAAGGTTTCCATGATTTTTCTATTTTTGTCTTCTTTAAATGTGCTGAGCAATTCTTTCATTATTGGCATGATTTCTTTTCTTACCTGAAAGATTATTTCTGATCTGATTTCTTCTATGTCTTGATGGAGTTTTCTTCAGTTTCTCTCATTTCAGGAATTTCAGGTGTGTGACTTCCAAGCTCTTCTATGTCAATGTCTCTTTGACTGGTTCTGAGTGGGGTGGAAGTTTGAGATTGCATTTTGCTCCTTAATTTTGTCATTTTTGAAGATCTGGACATTCCCAGGGCTCAGCATCACTCCCGTGATGATGTGGGTGTGGTGGTGCAAGGTTCCTGAAGCTCCCTAGTGCATAGCATGGCTCCCACAATGGTGTGAGGAGGTGGGGTACAGTCATTAAGGCTAAAGAAGCTGTCTGGGGCTCAGCTTGGCTCACCTGATGTTGTGGAAGATGGCAGGTTTCCTGGGCTTCTATTTCTTGATAAATTTTTAATTACATTTTCAATTTTATTGACTGATATCAGGTTATTCAGGACTTTCATATCTTTGTGATTCAGTTTTGACAGTTCATATGGGTCAAGGTATCTGTCCATTTTTTCTGTTTTCTATCTTTTAGAGTATAAGTTCTCATAGTATGTATTAATGATCTTCTGGATTTCTCCAAGTTCTCTTATGATCTCCCCCATTCCTAATTGCTTCAAATCTAGTCTTTTTCTTTCCTTTTTGATAAGATTTGATAAAGCTTTATCAATTTTACTTATTCTTTCAAAGAACAAACTTTTTGATTCATTGATTCCTTTTATGATTTTCTTAGTCTCTGTGGAATTAGTTTGTGCTCTTATCTTTATAGTTTCCTCCCTTATATGAAGTTTGGGTTTCATTTTTCTTCTTTTTCTAGAAGTTTGAGGTTCAACATTAGGTTTCTTATTTGAGCTTCTTCTGTTTCCCCGATGTGGGTGTTCACTGCTATAAATTTCCTTTGTAGAACTACCTTCAGTGTATCATATACATTTTGATATATATCAGCATTATTCTTTAATTGTATATACATTTAGTTTAATCTTTAAATTCTTCTGTGAACCATTGGTTGCTCAGGTTGTTGTTTCAATTCCAGGTGTGTATGTAGTTTTGGTAATTTCTTTTATTGTTGATTTCCAGTTTCATGGTGCACTATTATAATGCACTATGGGATGATTTTAATTTCTCTACATTTACTTAAATATGTTTTGTCACTGAAAATATAATCTGTTTTGGAGAATGTTTCATGTGCAGCTGAGAAGAATGTTTATCCTGATGTTTTGGGGTGGAACACTATAGACATCTACTAAGTTCATTTGTTCACAGGCTTGGATTAATTTTAATATTTCTTGATTTTTTTGTCTAGTTAATCTCTCTATTTGTGAGAATTGGGTATTAAGTTCCCCCACTGCAATTTTGTTCATGCTTGTTTGGATTTTCATGTCTGTTAACATTTGTTTTATGAGGTTGGGTAAACTTTTGTTTGGTGCATGAATGTTTATGATTGTTACCTCTTCTTGGAGTTCTCTTAACAAGTATGTAATGAGTTCTTCACCTCTTTTGATCAGTTTGGCTTAAAGTTTGAATTGTCTGCAAATGGAATAGCTACCCCTGCCTTTTTCTGGCTCCTATGGCATGGAAAATTGTGTTCCATCCTTTGAATTTTAGTCTATGAATTTCTTTTGGGGGTAATGTGTTTCTTAAATGAAGCATATTGTTAGATATTGCTTCCATGTTGTCAGTCTGTTTCTTTTGATTGGTGCATACAGAGATTTACATTGATAGTTATAACTGATATGTATTGGCTTTTCTTTTTCAGGTTGTTTTGCAATTGTTTTCTTTCAGGTCTTAAAACATTTCACTCCAAGCTCTTCTTGACTTGAGTGTGTGTGTTAAGAAGTTGTCCTTGATTCTAATGGGCTTTCCTTTATAGGTGATCTGTGCCTTTTCTCTAACAGCTTTTAATATTCTGTTCTTGTGCTGAATTTCTAGTATTTTGATTATTATATGTCAGGGTTAAGATGTATTTTGATCATGGTTAATTGAAGTTCTATGTGCCTCACTTAACTGTAGGTCAGATTCAATTCCCATGTTTGGGAACTTTTACTCTTACTTCTTCAAATAATCTTTTTTATGTCATCTGTGTTGACCCCTGGTTTTTCACTGACACTTATCAGTCTTCTATTTTTTCTCTTTGCATTGTCTTGTGGATGTTGAATTGTTATTTCTTGATCCCTTGTTATTTTTAAGAGATATTTACTTTCATGATCACTAGCTGCAATCCTGTCTTCAAGTTCTGAAAATCAGTCTTCATTATCATTCAAGTAGTTTTGTCAGTCTTCAAAGGAATTTTTAGTTTCCTGGATATCTTTTTGTATCTGTTTCATGCATTCTATATGTTTCGTATATTGTTCATTCAAAGTTTCCATCATTTTTCTATGCTGCTCTATTTTTTAATCTGGTTTACTCTAGATTTGCCGGGCAATTCCTTCATTATGGTTATCATTTCTTTTTTACCTGAGAGACTATTTCTGATCTGATTTCCTCTATATCCACATGGATTTATTTCTTTACTTCAGTTGCTATCTTTTCAGAAATTTTAAGGGTATATCTTCCATTTTGTTCTATCTCAATGTCTCCTGAACTTGTTTGGGGTGGGCCAGAGTTCTGAGATCGCATTTTTTTCTGTATCTTGTGTTTTTCTATTTCAAAAAATTTTTATTTTGTTTTCTGCGTTGATCCTTGTAAGTTTTTGTAGAAGGTAGCTATATCACTATTGTCAATAGCTCTCTAGAAAAGTCTGTTCTTCAAAGATGTCTTCTGTATGTAGGAGGTTCCTGGTTTGTGTCCTAGGATGTGTCCCAATATCCTACCTGCCCAACTAATTAAGAGTGGGATGCTGGTATCTGTTTGGCTGAGTCATCAGTTCTTTGGTGTTGGGCTGTGATGAGACTATTACCCTGGAGCTTCTCTTATCATTATCGAAGGGAAAAGAACTGATTACAAGAGATATGACCTCCTAAGGAAGTCACCCTAACTAAAGTAATATAATTAGCAATAATAATAGCATCAAGCATGGTTTAGAAACTGACAAACTGTGATAACTATTGATTTTGAAACTTAAAACTTAGGAGCCAAATCTACAGTTATATAACAGAACCAAATGTAAATTGGAAGCTTGCATGCAAAGTGTTTCACCTTGGTAAAGTGACTTCCCCTGTGGTGGGGAATTTTAAGCAGGGTAGTGGGTAAAACAAAGGTAACTGAAAAAGAAGTAGAAGGAAGACAGAGGATGATCACACAAGCTTTGAAAAACTAAAGCAAAGGGCGGAAAAGAAAGAACTGAGGAGTAAGCAAGGGGCTACCTGGACCTGGTCTCTAGATTTGGGAATGGGATTAGTTTTCTATGGCTGGAGTTCTCCCCAGCCATGTAGAAAAGAGAGAATAAAGAAAATAAAAGTTAATAGAAAAGAAAAATGGAAAAGGAAAAGAAAATAAGATAAAAGCAAAATAAAAACGAAATTAAAATTAAAAAAAGAAAAGGGTGAGCTCCACCCACCTGCTACTGTTGTGTCTGTGTCCCCAAGTGCAACTCTCATTCCCCCAACTTACCACCTGTTTTCTCATATTGTTAATGTTGCTTCAGACTTTCCCACCCTGCTAATCCTGCCAGTTCACTGTGTGTATCATAGTCAGAGTCCTACTATGTGGCTTGCATTCCTCAGGTTGCCTGCTCCCTCTGGTGTGTGTGGGAGAAGTCAGGTACCTGAATTCCTCCTTTATGCAATGTTTATATTTTCTTTAAAAATGGAATAAAACAATTCTACAGAAAAATTGATAAAATGTTCACAGAAAAGGAAATATAACCACGCATTAGGCACATGAAATCTGCTCCTCCTTGACTTCATTACATGACTTTGGAACATTTACATGACCTTAGAACCATGTAAATATTTTACCTCATAATAAAGCAAATTTAAATTTATATATTTCAAAAATCCCTAAAACGTAAAAGTGATGTAAAACAAGTTAATCAAACATGTACGCCATGTTGGTGGCATAACTACACAAAGATATACACAAAATACACAAAAACAACACAATGTATCTAGAAATACTTAAACCCAATATTTCAGTAATAATATTGTTCATATTATTCTGACTATTTTGAGTATGTTACAAAACAACAAATGAATAATTTTACTAGCATTATTGAGAACAAAGATTTTCATGTAAAAATGTATGTATAGATATAACACTGAGACCAAATAAAAACTATATATCTCTGAACTCAAATTACACTCTCAATATGAATAAATGATATTTTTAAACATACACACACACTGGCCCTGAATCAAGGCCAGCAGTTTTCTGAAGCTGTTGGTTTCAAGCAGGAGCCTAAAGTGGTATCTTTCTATGGTCTGTTGGCCATTTCAGAACTTTAGAAATGTAATGGTCAATTCACTAGAAAGTAACAAATAACTAAATAAATTTTACGAGAGGATTTCAAGATGGCGACCAGGTAGGCAGCAGAGAGAGAACCTCCCGGAGGAATGCCACTCAGACAAAGGAATACAGGAATATAGCAACATGTGAAGGACAGAAGGGAAAGAGGTGGGTATCCTGAACTCAGGAAGGATCTGAAATGGCAGTTGAAGCCCTCGGAAAGACTAAGCAAAACGTCTGCTTGAGGAAAGGATCGGAGATCCCCCTGGTGCAGTTGTGGGGAGAGGAGAAGGAGGAAGTCACCACTCCAAGCACACCCATAGCCCGTGCCCTCCTTCTGGCATTTGCAGCTTCAGCTTTGGAGGCCCACGCTCACGGAAGCCTCCTGACTTGGCCAGGGTAGAGCGGAGTTCCAAGAGCTGGTCCAGGGCTGGAGAGGGGAGGGTGTAGCCAGGAAAAGATGCAATGGCAGTCGAGAGCAGTTGTCAAACCCAGTGTGAGGATGAGAAGTTATGACAGCCACTGGGGCAGAGTCCCCACCCTGTGGCAACCTTCCTAATCAGCACCTGGAGAGAATCCATGCAACTACTACACAGCCCACCACATCCAGTTCTGCACCTGCCTCGAGGCAGTGGCCCCCTGCCTCTCTGCTGGTTGAGCCGCTACCAGCAGAGAACAGCGGGGAACCTCAGTGGTGAGCCACACCGGCTCCCAGGGATCAAGACAAGGAATGGACAGGGGCTCCAGCACCGCAATGGGAGGGAGATGCAGATGGAGGTGGATCGCGTGGCTCCATGCCCTTCTCACTCCAACATCAGGCAGGAAGCACAAGCTGGTTTGCCAGGACCCAGCTCCCACCCTGAACTCTCTCTGGGAGCACCTTGAGTCTCGGTGGCTCGAGCAAGCACCTCATGTTCCTGGCAACAATGGGACGAATCCACAGTCTTCAGGACTCACCCCAAACTATTAATGTGAGCACCAAGAGGGTCTCCTTAAAGTTTGCACATATGAACCTTGCATGAACCCATAGCAATAAATTAGATGAAAAGCAGCAGACCGGGAGTCTGAAAACAACAACATACTCTATACAGCAGACCTGAGAAAATCCTCCAACTCTATTCTAGAACTAATCTTTAAACTCAGTTCATACCCTGAACTAACACAGTGAGAACGGGCCAGGGAGATTTCAAGCCCTTATACCAAGCATCATAAGTTCGTCCAATGCCCAGCTGAAAGGGGTGGGGAACGGTAATACTGGAGATCAGGGAGGAGGGAGGAGGAGAAGAAAGGGCCTCTGGCATCGAGGCAACAGGACAGAGCCGAACGGGTCACTGAGGGCACTCTGACAGGGGTGCGTGCCCCACAGCTGCTCCACTGTGGGCCCCGCGGCTGCTCTGTTGTGGGCCCCACTGAGGGCGCCCCATGGACTGGACCCACCCCCACCCATAGCATGGTGACAGGGCAGAGCCGGGCAGTCCGCTGTGAGCATAGGTGCTTTTCCACCTCCGACCATGGCAGTTTGTACACACCCATGTATGCTATAGTATAGTCTGAGGCAGCTATATCTCTTCCCAAGGCGAGAGTCCAAGGATATAGACAAACCCAGGAGTACGGTTATTATCACAGGGAAGATGACTGCTTGAGTGGTAGGGCAACGGAGATGAGGGAGGAGAAAATTGAATGATCAAATGGGCCATCATCTGTGTAACTGAGTAACAAACGTGAAGGTAACATTATGTAGCACAGCATCCAGAGCTAATTCCCTTCTATGTTCTCTATAATTTGTATTTCCTCAGTCGTTTTTGTGTTAACAGAAGTGAAGATAACTTTATGTTGTGCAGCATCCAGTGCAAATTCCCTACTATCTTCTCTATAATTTGGTATTTCCTTTAATGTTTGTGTGTTAATTAGTGTGAAGATGAGATAGTGTAATGCAGCATCCAGTGCTAATTCCCTGCTATGTTCTGTATAATTTTGTATTTTTGATATTGTTTATGGCTTGTTCTGGCTCGTGTGTCTCCATTCTTTTGTCTTTAAAATAAAAAAAATTTTAAAAAAACATACACACTCACGCACATGCATATGCACACACAAACTCCTCTGTCCAGGAAAAAGCCTAACAACAGCAACAAGAAACATAGTAACAACAAGCATCTGCACTGCACAAATTGTGGCCTCCAAAGTTTATTTCCTGATGAAAATAATTAACTCTCTTTAGAGAAATAGGTGACTCAGGATCTAGGATGGGAAATTTTAAAAGTTAAATTGTTATCATAGTTAAGATACAAGGAAACTATTTAATGTTTTATCAAGGGACCAAAGCATCAATTTGAAAATCTTTCCCTAGCCAAGGAAGACACAACTGAACATCTACTGGATTGAAAAATAAGACTAATGGATTGAAGCACATCAAATGTGAATGTTTAAGTCCTCAAGTACCTCTTGATACTACAAAACAACAAACTAAAATTTAATTGATTGACTATTTAGGAAAACTGATAAAGTGTAATTGTATAATAAATGAAGGATTGTCCTTTCTTTCCCACCTTAAATCAACTTACTTTTATGTAATATTGGCTTAGTATCAGGTTTCCCTTTGAGTATTTTTTTAAATTCCAGAAGTCAATTGGCCTGATCTTATTAAAGATGCATGCATCACTGTCCCTTTCTACTAAAAGGTAAGTAGATGTATTGTGCATTAGTTCAAAACTGTCCCCAAAAGTCTTGTGTTTGGAGGTGAGGCCTGGCTGCGGGGGGCAGTTAGTCACCAGAGACGCATGTGGAAGAGTCCTCCCTCAATTCCTCCATGCTCTTGCTGCAGCTTGCCTTCCTGCCATGCTGTTTCTGCCTTGGAGCAAACCAACCATGAAGTGAATTCTGTGAAAATCTGAAGTAAATAAACCTGTTCTCTTTTAAATTGTGAGTGTCATGTATTTTGTCCTCGCAACAGGAAAGCCAACTAATACAGGAGGGTTTCATCTTTTATGCTTAGTTAACAAGGAGTCACTACTCCATGAGGCATAATGCCAATTTTGTCAAAAAGGTGCATTGTTGTAGGTGTATAATACCCACATTTTCTTGTTTAGAATATTTTGATGAACTATTCATTTTAACTTTATGAGTTTTATAACATTAAACAATGAGTATTTAACGGGAAAAATATCAAAAAGAAAGTATTGAATTTTGAATATGTATTGTTTATCAAAAGGTGTCAAAATCTTCAACAGGAACTGGTTTTCAGTGTACAAAGTCTAAAATATAACAATAGAAATAAATTCCTGCATGAGCTATGATGAAAATACTGATAGAATGCTACAAAAATAATATTTACTTCAATTATCCCACCTAAGGTAGTCTACATGCATCACAACAGCATGTTTCCTACATACGTATCACTTACGCGGACAGCGCCTGTCTTTGGCTTTCCTGGCTTTTATGTAGGATATACTTGACATCTTACTGGTCTTTAAATTGTGAGTGTTATGTATTTTTGTACTGCTGGGTTCTTTAGAAAGTTATTACTACATTATACAATGTGTAGTTAAAAGGAATGTAAACTATAAATAAAGTAAACAATTGAATTCTTAATACATATTGTGTGTTTAGCTGTGGAATACCTCATAAACATTAGCTGTGGAATACCTCATAAACATAAGCTATGTACTTGCTTACAAAACCTAAAAGATAACATCAAAAATAAATTCCTATATGAAGCAATAAAAATACAAATAGAACTCCATAACATAAATAATTTTTTCCTCAATTGTCATACCCAAGGCGGTCTTCACACATGAATACTACCTGTTCCATACACAGGTCTCACACTCACAGGACATGTGGTTTCTTTCCTTTCTTGTGTGGCAGGCCATGCTTGTTGCCTCTCTTGTCCCCTGTTTTGTCAGGAGCTTCCTACTGTATTGTACAACATGCATTTAGTAGGAAAACAAAATATCAATAAAATAAAATATCAAATATGTAATGAGTGCTTAGAACAGACATCAGCATTTTCACATCAGCAGTTTACTGCTTACAAATCCTAAAAGATAACATCAGAAATAAAAAACTATGTGAACCACAATGTAAATTCAAACAAAAGTCTACAACAGAAATAACCTCTGCTTCAACTGTCACACTCAAGGCAGTCCTCACACATGAAGACTACATGTTCCATACAGAGGTATTGCTTATATTCAAATCGTGTATGCTTTGTCTTCTTGTCCTTGTTGTAGGACACAGTTGACATCTTTTTGGTTTTCCTGTTATAATACATCTTTGTATGCTGTGCCTTCCTGTTCACATGTCAGTTCAGCAGTGTTCTCCACATGTTTCTGCATAGTTTCCTAGGCAGAAGCGTTTTGTTTTTCTTCTTCTGTAAATGATCTCTTGTGAGTTCCAATCCCAGTCCTCTGAGAAACTTTCTCCATGGTATTTTGCATTTGTTATTTTCTTTGTAACTATCAACTAGTTATGCCACACATAGTTAGGATCAAGTAAAACACAGTCATTGGCTAATGCTTTGTTTTGAATGATACCATAGTTGCTGCATAACTCATTAACAACATGTACTCTGCATTTGGTTTCACTGTAAAAAGTTACCATCTCAGGCTTCTATTTTGTTGAGGTTTCCCCATCAATATTTCCGCCATGGAGTAATGTTGACATTAGCAGTACCAGTTTGTTTTTCTTTGTCAGATATGAGATCAATGCCATATCTTTTCAAAATCCAGAGATTGTATTACACAACTCCCTATTTTGAAATTGCAATACATAGTTTGGAATTTCTGCTTTGTTCCTGCATACAGATCCTATGCTGCTGAACCAGTGTTCTGTTAGCAAATGTAACATCAATTGATAGCCGGTAAACCAGTTGTTAAATGTCACACAATTAGTTTGGGAGATGGCAGCAGCAAGTCTGTTTACAACATCAGAGTTTATTACTATGCAAATAAGGACCTGGTAGCTGAGTTCCAAGATAAATTTCTAAATTGAAACCATAATAAGTCTTCACAACTTTAAGGGCATAAATTGTTATGCCATATTTTGAAGGGTATTTTTGGTGTACACTGGCTCAAGCTACAGTCACTATGAAATGCTGCAAGATGTTTATTGATAGTTGTATATTCGGATGGTACATAAATTGCTTGACAATTGCCTACAAAGCTCTCAAATAATGAACCAATTCTTTTTCTTTCTTGTTGAGTCGTTTCTCTCATCAAACCTCAGGCAATTTTGAAGGAAGCTGAATCTCCTCAGTGTCATTTTTATTCTACAAACTACAAGGCCACACCCATTTTCCATAAGTCTTTTACATTTCTTATATTACCATGAGAATGCCCTGCTATGTACAGCAGACCTATAAATGTTTTCTGTTCAACTAGTGAGGTGTGATAATACATTTTTGAGTACGGCTATTGGTGCATGCAGAATGGTTTACTTATATTTTAGCATTTGTTGTTTCACAATATCTTGTTGCATTTCATCTGTTACAAACAGTTTCCAACCAAATAGCAGTAGCTGGAATTCCATCCAATAGGTTTCACCTACTGTGAGTCATACCCAACTTCCATCATGATAAAATACATGTTTTCACAGAAGAGTGGCAAGGGTGTATTTCAGTCCCTGTAAGGCTCAAGGAAACATAACAAAATCTGTTAGAACATTATGTGGGTAAAAATCCTGGTTTAACACTTTTGCACACATGCACACATCTTGCTGTTCATTATACCCATGGAGTAAACACAAAGATTACTTCCTGTATCCACCAGGTTAAGCCCCTGAGACATAGAGCCAGCTATCATTATGCTTCAGTACAAATTTACAGTAGAAAATTGTGAGGCAGGTTGCTGGAACCCAATGTTATGCTCTACACACTAGCAGAGGGTGCCTCCAGAAACATTCAGTAGTTCAGAAACTTGTATTGAGCTCTCACTGTGTGACTGAAACACTTGTCTTCTTTTTGAAGGTACAGAAGACATCAGGCTAAATCTCTGCCATAGGTAGCTTATATTTTGATAGGACCCAGATTTTCATTCAAGAACAAGAAAGGCACATAAGTGAGGTAGTCATGTGGAATAAATGGGGTAACAGGTGAGTGGTTCTGAGTACCACACATTGTGCATGGTACAGTCTAATAAAATATAAGATAAAAGCAGGATATAATACTGTGAACATATTTTCCAAAGCTATTGCTTTCTTCTTATTCAATAAAACCTTTTTATGCTATTATGCATTTCAAATATTTTGTCTCCCTCTCCTCCATTCAGTTCAATTTTTTTTTTAACAAAACCTGGATTATTCATCTCATTACCATATGGCTTAAGCAAACATCAATGTGAATACCCCAGTACAATAAGAAGCTCTATTTAGTAACATACTACTTTAGCATAATGACTCTTTTCCTCTGAGAATTAGTTTTGAAATTCACCCAAATTTTCTTAGAGGAAACTCATTTTGACTGTAATGGTTACATGTGTAATGAGATTAGGCTGACAGAATCCTGCCTGTTTCTTACAGACTAAAATATATCATACTTAAATATCTTTATTTCAATTTGAGAGTAAGATATGAATAACTTTTAAGCTAGAGGTGGTTTACAAGTGTACAAAGCTTGCGGTTTTATTTTCTAGACACAAAGACTGTTTTATTACAAATAGTGTGCTCTAGCTTGGAAGTATCGATTCAGTGTCTAAATCTCCAGGTGGAGGTGTTTCCTTGCCCAAGAGTCTAATAAGCATGCCAGAAAACCACACTAAGCACAGGGCTGTTGTGCCTAATGCTAACCTGGGACCATCATCTTGTTAATTTCTTGGTGCTCATGTGTGTTTCATTAACTCATCAATTCTGTGGTTTCTGCATATTTTATTCCTTACCATGTATGTCAGAGTAATTGTATATGGGTGGCATTTGTAGGCAGGAGGGAAAAGATTTGTCACAAACTGGTCCCTAGGTTTCCAAATATGAGCCCTGAAAGAATTAGTGTTAAATAACAAACTGTGGTAATGCTCAGTTATTCCAGTATGAAATGTGAGTTTCTGCTCTCATATAGGACACAGCCCTATATGATCCTGTGTCCTTATTTAGGGTGTACTACACTCACACACATGCACACAGTCATGCGCATGCATACACACACAGAGAAGCCAAGTATTTGAACATATGATTGTGTGAACTTCCTTGGAACTATCGTCTGCTCTCTTCTGACTTTAATGTTTATACTGCCTTACTGTTCCTTAACTATACGTTAACAATGTTAGGTCCGTAGTCCCAGATTTCACATCAGAGTCGAATGCTTAGATGACAGAGGACTGAAATAATGGCTTCGTGATTCTTAAGCATGGTTCTCTCTCTCCCATCCCAGCTTCCAATACAGCTCCTCTGCACAGAATTACTGCTGAAGAAATACAATGATCTTCATCTGCAGCAGCAGCATTGTTAGCAATTATCAGTCATAAAGCCATGTGCCAAACCTCGTGATTTGTATTTGCAAACTTCTTAAATATTTACAAACCCTGTGTATGTTTTAGCCACATACTAAATTTACAATAACATATCTTAAACACTCAATAATAGTAACAAAACATTTCAGGCACTCAATATCACTAATGTAGTCGAAGTCCCCATGAAGGGTGGTTTAATAGATAATGGTGCGAGGGCTCGCAGAGCATAAAGTAACTTGCACCATTCTGCATCTAATTGCTTCTAACTGAAGTCTATGGAGCTCTGCAATAAAATGTGAGTCTCACGGAAATGACCAAACTTAGCTATGTAGATAATGGTGGCGTGGTTCTTGAAAGTGTTAAAGCAATTTCCAAAATTGTCTGACCTATGGCTGAAAGTTACTGCGAGTTGTGAAAAGCTGTCCTGAGACTTAGAAGAACTTATTCCACAGTCACCCCAGAGGGTCTCAGTGATCACCCACTCCTTCCTCTTCCTTCTTATCTCACGGTTTGGTGATTTTTATAGCATGTTTTTCTTATTTCCCATGAAACATTTATGAGATCCTGCCACTTTAAAAAGTTGCTCTAATTCCAGAAGGGAAATGTAGAATTATTAGAAGTGAAATGCTAGTTTTATTTTACCAATGCTTCAGATGCATAAATGTCAAAAGAGCTGGAGTTCTGGCTTGGAAAAATGTTGGGCATTAGGGGAAAATTATCTTAAGAATTGCAATATCTCCAGGCTATAAAATTCAATTGGAAAATCCTATGAAAAGAGTCTTTCTAGTGAGAGTTTTCAGAGGCTTGACTATTACTGGAAATACCACAGAATAATTAGAAGGAAAACGATTTTGATATTTGTAGGCTTCACTGGAAAATGTAATGAAAAATACAATATTTTTAAAAAGTAGGACCTCACAAGCATTTTAGATAATCCTAAGGGAAATGTCTTCTATTGAATAAAATACTTGCATTTTCATGATAATTCTTTAAACATGTTCTACTATTATTAAACTTACAAGACCAAGATAACCACTACTATTACTCTAAATGTGTCTTCTTAAATGAATGACCAGACTTTATTAATATTGTACCTGAGTGAAAATTGATCCAATTCATAAGTTATAAATAACTTATCCAACCTTCAGTGAAAAATGATGTGCTTCCTAATAGAGTTTTTATTCAGTAACTATATTCTGGATTTTTAGACTTATTCTTCAAATATTTCTTCACTGTTCATTAAGCTGCTACCATTTGAACACCTACTATGTGTTGTGCATTGTTCTAGAACATAGATGGAAAACAACCTAAAAACAGGGGGCTTCCCATGGAAGATATAACATGTAGTATTAGCTATAACACACAATAATAGCTGAGTACGAAAAGATAGGTACACATAGTTTTATACAGGGTCAGAGGAAAAAGAAAGAACTTTGTAGGGGCTGGGGGTATAGCTCAGTGGCATAAGCGCTTGCCTGGCAAGTGCAAGGTCCTGAGTTTGATCCCCGGTACCGGGGAAAAAAAAAAAAAAAAGAACTTTGTCCTAAAAGCAACAAAGAAATCTTTTTGAATTCAAGAGTAGAATTTAAACTAGGCCACAGAAATATTAATAGCATTTAGATTTGTAGGTCTAGAGGGTACTTTTACCAAGAAACAAGTGTGAATAAATGTGCAGAAGTGGAATCATGGTGCATGTACCGCGACTCACTGCAGAATATGTAAGGAAGGGACTGGACGGTGGTAGGAACCCAGAGGAGGAAAACGACTGTGGACAAGGCCACGAGTCTAAGACACAGACACACAGCCTTTCCTGTAGCTCCAAGTGCCAATCCCAGCAGTCCACGTTTCCTCGTCTACACACAGGGGCGTGAAGATGTTCCAGAAAGACCACTGAAAGAGGGCGGGGTCGCAGCACAAGACTGGACATGAGAGATAAGCTCGTTGTCTTTTTGTTTTTTCACATGTATGATAGTAACCTTCAAATGTATGATAGTAACCTGTTAACCTTTCAAAAATGTTTGGGATAGTAGAAAAAGATATAAACTAGAAATATAATAGAGGGGGATCACATAAAACTTTGAAGAGTTAAGAAAATTAATTAGTCCCCAACCATGTTTGCGGTGTTTTTAAAAAGTGCTGTATAAAAGTGGTAGTGCCCTCCACAGCCACGTAGAATAATGAATAATGCCTAGATTTGGAAAGAAATACAAGAATTACTCCAAACAGCGAATTCACTGTATGGCACAATGTTTAGTCCTCGAGGAATGACAACCAGTTGCCCCCCAAATATGTTCTTCCTTTCTTCCACGGCAACAGAGGAAGGCAGTGCAAAGCCGTGCAGGTAAAGGCTTACATCTCAGCCTCCACGTTCCATCAGTGTGCTGACACAGGTCAGAGTGAGCACACCTGACCTGGACTAATGTGGACTACCATCAGGCTTTATCTTAAATCACTGGGCTTGTATCTTTCCATTTTTGCCCTCCTTTTCACATTCTGTCTGCAAGTGACCCAACATTGCCCAGACAGGAAGACACACTTTGGTGTCTGAGCCTCAAATTAGGTGCACCCTGGGATCCCTGAATGACTTTGTGGAGAATAGGCACACTGCTATCTCACTCAATAAGAGAAAAAATTAACTTCTACCTTATTAGAACCATTTTATTTGGATAATAGTTTATTTAGCATTCACCTTAGCAAACACAGTGTGCACTTAATACAGATATATTGAATGAGTGATTGAATGCACAAATTAATGAATGTCTTTAAACTCAACTTATAAAAGTAAAATAATGACACAAGGCTGGATAAGATTGCCAAAAAATAATAATAATGAGAAGAGAGGAGGAGGCGGAAAGGAGCAACCCTAGGCAGAAGGGGAGAGGCTAAGAGAAATCCTCAAAGAACGTACGTGTGTTGGGGACGGCAGGTAGAGGAGACACGGTGAAGTGGGAAATTCAGAAGAATGGCTGAATATCAAAAACCCATTGAGTTTTGGAGAGAGATATTCCAGGAAACTGGAAGGATGGGATTTGTGGTCCGAGTAGGTGCTCAGGAACTGTGGTCTATGAACATGGGCAATCATCTTTCCAGAAGTTTGGCAATGGCCTGAAGGAGAAACATGAGTGAGTTCAAGGGAACAGCAGGATCAAGACAAAGCTCCATTTGGATGGGAGAACAATAGCACCTTGGCAGGAGGAACTGAGGGAGCTGTGAAAAGAGAGATATTAACAAAGGGTTGGGAAGGATGAGGTGGGGGCCAGTTAATTGATTCAGCAGGTTTCATGGAAACAAGAGATTAAATTGAAGGATTAGAATGGAATATGAGAAAAGAGATGGAAGTGGGGGAGGAGTTGGATGAAGATTTAGGGAAGTTTTGAGAACAGGAAAGCCAGGAAGTGAGGCGGGCAGCCGAGGGAGTTTGGTCTCTGACATTCCTTTCTACATCCACCCGCAAGAACAAGGCTTATTACAACATATTCCCTGCAGTGCTCTATAATTCTCTTGGCAAACGGATGCTAAGCTTATGTCTACTGACACAAAGCAGTTTGATTGCTGTATCAAGGCAACAGAATAATAATGGTGATGTGTGTGTCTGCTACCCTACGAGAATGAAAAAGAAAGTAAGTTTTACCAAACTTGTTTCTTTTCCTTTCCTCCAAAATTGCAAAATATTTACTTTTATACTTTTCCATTGATTATGTTGTCTTAGTATTAAGCAGCGATGAGGGACATGTCATTTTGGACTCGGTTTCTTTTAACTGCTTGCATAATATAATTTAGTCAATAGCCTTTGGCTTTTTGTCTTTAGTTTCATAAGTTCTTAGATATTTATTACTGCATTGTTATCATGAGGTTCTCCTTCTTTGGACAGTTCTTGTTTTTCTTAACATCACTTAGCAGAGAGCATTAATTACACCTAGAGGGATGTACCGTAGTATCATTACCTAAGAAATTAACTTAATACCATTAAAAAGGGAACATTATTAAGCAGTTATTAAAGTAGATGTGGAAGAAGTGTTGTGTAACACACTTTCAAATCTTTGAACACCATGTAACTTAGACATACTATTTTTACATTAGAATGACTTGATGGAGAGATAAATATTTAACTTTTAACAGTTTTGTAGAAAAAATAATGACATGAAGACAGACTACCATCAGTGTATTCAATTACTAAAAGTAGAAAATATGTCTTTATTACTTAATCTCATATAAATTTAGCATTCAAGTCAAAGCCTTTGAAACTATCAACTCAACTACAGTAGGACAGCCCAGCAAGAAAATTTAAAATAACAAATAAGATGTTTCCATGAAACATCACTTGAAGTCAGAAAATATATAGCTTCACATGTGTGACTTTGGGCATCCTTTTTCTTTCCTATGCTTTTTAAAAATTCCCTGTCCTCATCTGTCTAAAAGAAACTTATTTGTGTGTATGGTGAAATAAGCTCACTTAATTAAAAAGAATTTCTCTACATTGTAAAAATTCCAATGTCATCGACTTATTCAACAAATATTTTCAGTGGAACTACTAAGGGCCAGGTCATGGACTAGGCTCCAAGGTACTTGATAGGAGCAAGACCTGGAAGACCTAGTTTGTCACATTAACAGTAGGGCTTTACCCAAAAGACAGGAGCGGTGATGAGATTTGCCCTTGAGTGAAACTGCCCTAACATAATAAGGACTGTGTGCATGAGTCAGACTTCTCTCCTTTGTGACAGAATCTTCTCAGTGTAAAAAAAAAAAAAAAGCAAATCCAGATTTTTGAGAAAGAAAACCTTTTTGATACATCGCTATGATTATTTGGGGGAAACTGTATATCCTGTTTTTCCCAGAATAGACCAGATTTCAAATCCCTGTCACAATTCTCCTAAAAGTGCGCTTATACCCTGCAGACTTATCCAACTAAATGAATGCGACTCCTTCAAATACCTTCGAATAAAGTGAGATTGTGTCATTTTTTAAAGTTCCACGAAGGCAGAATCACTGTCTTCTTCCAAAAGGAAAGAGGAAAATGCTATGGGAGAAAATCACTAATGAGACAAAGTGCAGGGGATCAACATCTGCATATCTGCCGGAGGGCTGGCGAGGCCCTGTCACAGGGACACTTATCTCCAAAGATGAGGTACTTGCAGCCATGAGGTCAGAAAGCACTCTTTGGTATTATCAGCAGTGAATTGGAAGTAGTGTGTCAGCAGTAATAATGTAAATGACTTACTTTATTATATAAATTGAAATGCATTCAATTAATTAAGTGGAGGGAAAGGAATACAGCTCAGCCAGTCTGCACGTCATCTCAGCATGCTGATCAGTGAATTCATTCATCATGGGTGCTGACAAAATCTTTAGGAAACGCAGTTAAATTAATGGGGATAAAAAAAACTTTTAAAAAGAGAAAGAGATGGTGAAATTTGTGATTTAGAAAGGTCACTCTAGATAGTGGGAGAGGTGAAGCTGTTGGAATATTTATATGAAAATTAAGTGGTGATAAAGATCTAAATTAGGGTGATATGTAGAAGCTGACATGGAATTTGGGGAGAGATCAGAAAAATAAAAAGTGTTCCCTCAAATTCATTTGCACCCAGAGCCTACGAAGGTGACACTGATGAGAAATAGAATATTTGAAGATTTAATAAAGGTAAAATGAGGTTGTACTCAACTAGGGTACAAGAAGGAAATCTGGATACAGAGACAGGGATAGGAGAAACAGCAATGATAATAGAGGCGGAGATTGGAGGGATGCAGCCAGAAGCCAAGGATTGCTGGCAACCACATGAAGGTCAGAAGAAACAGGAAGTATCAAGAAAGACTCTGCCCCCAGGGCCTTCACAGAGCCTGGCCTTTCTGACACTTTGATTTGGGATTTCCACTGCCCAGAACTTCTAGCCTATAGCAAGATAATCAGTATGTATCGTTTTAAGAATTACAGTGTGATTTCCTATCGTTACACCTTGTTGCCTAGGACACTAATATAGAAAATAAAAATAAACAAACGAAAAAGTAAGTCAAGACTTAATGACTGTTTGAGCAGGAGTAAAGGAAAACTTTGAATATGCAGAAGTGAACGATGTCCACGGAACCCTTAAAACAAGAGCGTAAATCAGGAATCAACAAAGAATCTGTCCTTTGCCTTCATCTGCCTCTCACATTGTCGGTAATACTTTAATATTTATAAAATGTTATTGAAACACGTACCCCCATTTGTTTACATATTGCCTGTCACTGTTTCGGTTTGGAATTCTGTTGCAGTACAGATGTAAGTAGTTGTGGCAAAAGCTTCATAGCTTGCAAAGCCTAAATCATTTGCCATCAGCTTTCTACAGAAAAAGTTTCCAAACCCTTAGCAGAGAAAGTAAAGACCTTGTGCTATAATGAATTAAAGGTCCTGCAGGATAACTGTATTATATTATGGTATCAGCTAGAAATAAACTCACAAGAGTATTTTGGAAAGTTCTTCATGGCTTTGGTGTAGCACTGGAAAAACAAAACAGCAAAATCAGATCTACACGAGGGAGATTATTAAATCACTATACCAAAATTGCTGATACTTGTTTGACAGGAAAAAAAAGAATTAAGATATGTTATTACACGTACCAAACTTCCACGATGAATGTCGAAATTATGTACTGCAAATATGTACTAATAAAAATAAAATTTAAAAAAGATAGAGAGGGAGGGGACAAATCACAGATATACCGTCAATAAAAGCAACCTGAACTCACATGTGTAAACACTGTATTGTCTCCCTAGTGTAAGAACCTGACAGTGAATAAAACTGAAAGGTACAATAGATATTGTGAAAGGGAAAGAAACTGCTTCAAAGGAAAGAACAACTGGGATGAGGAAATGAAGACGAGAAAGAAAGAAGGAAGGGAAATTACACACACACACACACACACACACACATGGTAGCTAAGATAATTGTACTACTAATTTCTGTGGGTTTATTGAAAGAAACAGTTACTGTTTGTTTGATCAATCTTACATGCCAGTATCTGGTAAAGTGAGCAACTACTTTGAAGATAAAAGTGGACCAGGGATGTAGCTCAGCAGCACAAGCACCTGCCTGGCAAGTCCTGAGTTTGATTCCCAGTACCAAAAAAAAGAAAGAAAGAAAGAACAAGATACCAATAAGTAATACAACAGCCATTGCTGATTTCCTATCGTCTTCTTTTGAAATTCTGTATCATTTTTTATAGAATTTGTGCTGTTTTGTTTCTGTCTTTCTTTTTGTTATTTTCTTTTGTTCTTTTCTCTTTAAAATTAAAGGAAAGAAAACTGAGCACTTCTGGCCTGCCTGGCACCAGTTAATTTCCACACATTTTTCTTCCACAAAAGACAGCCGTTGTAGAGCCTTGTTCCCTTTGGGGAAAAGGCAGTCCGTGAGGTTGGACTTGCCAGTCTAATAATAATCTTCTAGCCTGTGAAGTGACCTTTTCTTCCTAAATTTGATAACACAGTAGGTTTCTTATCCTGCATCCTCTGGCCTACAATGGTGCTTCTCAGCCTTCACCACCAGAGTCCAAATAGCAGAAGGAAGGCCATGGACATCCTAGGTCAGGAGCATAGCAAGAAGAAAAGCAAGCTGAAAATTTCTTTGAGATCTTATGTTTCATTGACTTTATATTTAAATTTTGGGTTCTCTTCTATAATCACTTTGTTTTACTATAAAACAATATTTTTATGAAAAGCGATACCACAGGTCTCAGGTGTAAAATGTGTGGCCGTGCACATGTTTTAGCATTACCAAGAGAATAAAAGAAGTCCTTGTATTAGCACATTGGAGATGTTTTGCTACATAGTTTTTAAAAATGCGTATTATTCACTGTTTAAAAACTAGTGGATTAAAATCACAGACCAAAACACAAGTTGACAAGACATTTTTTTGCCAGAATTAGAAAGTCTTATGGTTACTTCCTAACCTTCTTTTAAAATTCAGAGAGATTAAAAACCATATCTGGACCCTCTTCAATGCCCTGCTGTATCTGTAAGACCTTCTGATTGTAGACTACCCATAACTCTAAAGGACAATAATACATACAAACGTGCTGAAGCAACCAGCCACTGAATGTAAAAGTAATGATTGCCACTATCATTGGACATTTTAATATTAAAATAAACTCTGACACATTTTTTTAGCCAAATCACATGATACTTCAAGATTCTGAGCTTCTATATCTTATATATTTCTTATGTAGTATAGTTAAGGCTGTCCCCAAACGATAGGTGGGGAGTTGGTTTGGCCACAAAATATCCCATTTGAAGATAAACTGCACTGGCTCAAGGTGATCATTGCTTTATCTTAGCATCTGGAATTTCTTAGTTTAAAAGCAAAGAATGGAAGTATCATTACTTTGTCCAAGGCATATTATTTTCCCAGAGAAGGAATAAACTTTGGCCAAAATTCCCTATGAGTTTTGCAGAGTGCATTTGTGATTCTGATAACTCAGCTAAAGTGGTTCACAGTGTTTTCAGGACATAAGGTACCAAGATGAAGTCTGGGACAGGTTATTTATAACATGCAGATTCTAGCCACATTGTCTCTGACAGCCTTTGGTTGCATTTTAAGATCTTGAGAGTAGAAGTTTGCCAGATCATCATAATCACACCTCATCTTTCTGAGGCAAATAATTAACCAGCAGAGAGAGAAGTGCTACCAATTTAAGGATTCCATGTAGATACTTGTTTTATGAGATCAAGGCTAGCTCTCTGTCCATATGAATGAAAAAATTCCAACTGGCAGAGAAGGGCACTGGATGACCTTGGCCAACTCTGTCTAGATTTATGGCTGCCTGGCTGTTTAAGACAAGAACATATTACAGTGATTGCTTTCTTCACTAATTTTCCTTTTTATTACAACAAGAGGTTTGGGTAAGGACAAGAAGAAGGATTTCTGGCATTAAGTAAAAAATTAAAATAAAAAAAATGTGCTGCAATTTTCCCTCAAGAAAATAATTGTTTAGATGAAAAATTTCAAGAAACAAAGGAGGCTTTCCCTGACTAAGAGAGAGACAAAATAGCATCATTTTCATGCCAACAAGAAGCAAGGTAAGTAAGAAGAGCCCTGTTATTATGAAGTATGCATCAGTTTTCCAACCTGGACTCAACGTGAGGCAGTGCTCTGGCATCAGGAACAGTCTAGCTCCAGAAAGAAATGAAGGTTTTAAGGTTCAGTGATAAGAGCACGGTTCACAAAGCTCTAGAGTAACCTCTGTCTGTGCTGAAAAAATTTTGAGTCAGCAAATCGCTGAATCTAACAGATCATCCTAGTCATTCACAGAACTGAAAGAATTTGACCATAGTTTTGAAGCTTGTACTGCTAGACCTTAGGAAAAATAATACTGACAGCGGCCCAAGCTAAGGCTCCCCACCCCCAAAACCAGGGTGGAAAGTGCCCAAAGAGTTGCTACGGTTTGGGCGTACTCTCCAGTCATGCTCTGGAAATTTAATCCCAAAAGAAGAGGTTGAAAAGCGGGATGTTTAAGAGGTGATTAGGTCTCAGAGGCTCTTCCCCATGAATGTTGTTATCACAGGGGTAGTGGGGCAGTTATCAAGGGAGTGGGTTCCTGATGCAAGGCTGGGTGTGGTCTCCTGCCCAGTGTTCTGAATGCCTGCACATTCCATTCCATTGCATTTCATTTTCCACCATGGAATTCTGCAGCTTGAAGGCTGTTCCTAGATGTGGATCTCTTAGTCTGAGACTTTCAGACTCCAGGACCCTATATAAAGCTCTGTTCTTCATTACAGTAAGTCCCCAACTTATGAACATTCCAGTTGTGAAGTTCTACAGAAATGCGCAGACCTCATGTTATGCACACAATGTGGACAACGCTTGCAAGTTGCTCAGGACATTGTCACAGCTGTGCTGCTGTGTGCTTATTGTACAGTGTGATAGTGTACAGTAGTACAGTGCTCAATCAGAGCCCAGGATGTCTGAAAGCAAGAAAACTGCAGTAGTGATGTGGAGGAAACTGCTACAGCAACGTGTATTGTTTATTTGTGTCAGGGTGTGTAACACTCACTTTGTCAGGCTTATGAACAAATCTGATTTATGAAAGTTCTCCTAGAATGGAACTCATTTTTAAATCCAGGACTTAGTGTACTTACCTAGTCCTGAGTAATTTGTTATAGTGGCACAAAATGGACTAAAACAAGTATTTGGTATATATAAGGACATAGCCCTTCTAATCTGGGGAGGAAATGGCAGGAAAGGGGAAGCGAAGAGAATTACGATGTGTCATATATTTGTACCAACTCCTCCATGACAAATGTGATCATGTATTGCAAACATGTACTTGCAAAATTTTAAAAATGTGTAAAAGAATTTACAACATATTTTAAACAGTGGGAGAGAAAAGAAGAAAAAACATTAATAAAAATAATATAATTTTAAAGCAGACTTTACGGAGAAAAAAACTAAGGCTTCCACAAGTTAATTCATTCACCAGTTATTTAATGAATGTTTATTGTATGAACCCAGAAAAGGCTTAGATCTAGAAGGTCTTCCAAAAGTCTCACGTTCAGAGGTGGAGCTTTTGGGAAGTGGTTGAGTCGTGCAGTGTTACAGTCATCAGCTGGTCAGTCCCTGGGTGCGTTCAGAGCTGACTGTGGTGTTGGAAGGTAGGCCCTGCTCTGAAGAAGTGAGTCACTCGCTGGGGCTGAGCCAGGAGGGTAGAGTTTCATCCCCAGGTCCTCCTCTAACTCTTTGCTTCCTAATCACCATGATGTAAACTTCTTTGCTTCCCAAATACTCCTTTCCTGTGCTCTTTCTCCCTTGGAACCAGCCAGCCATGGGCTGAAAGGTGACCCACAATAACTTGTCCTCCTTTAGGTTGCAGGCATTAGAAATTCTGTCCCAGCAATACGAAAATGACTACTACAAGGCCTTACTCTCACAGAGCCTAAGCTTTAGCCAGTGGAAGCTACGAGGAAGCAAATATTTATAAAGAGCGGATCTAGTCATGATCCGTGCTGGGAAGGAGAAAGAGGCAAGAGCGGAGAGAAGAGGGAAAGGAAAAGAGAGATCAACAAAGCCTCCTTTGATATGGGGATATTTGAATAAACATAAAAAAGGCAAATGTCATCTTTAAAGCAGTAAGAAGTAGCTGATCTAGGACATAAAATGAGGTTTGTGTCATGGCATATTTGTCAACTCTGGGGTTAGTTGCTGTCAATTGTTTTATTCAATCAAATGTGCTTTTCCTGAGCTGACCTATAGCTGTCTGTTCGGGCCCTTGGACACCTGAACACTTTCCAAAGTGCACTGACTGCTAGCCTTCTTCCCTCTTAGAGCTCGATCTGTTCCCAGGGTACAGATGAGCGCTCAGGTGCCACCATATTGGTCAGTGAGCACAGACTGAGCTGAGGCATTTGGCATCAACACAGTGTATGCCGTTCTGCACTAAAGTCACTGTTGCAACACGATACTAGAAAACTAGAATACTGATGGCCTTTTGTCACATCTACTTGTTATTTAAGTATTATGAAGTACGGCTTTATCTAGTTCCTTCCTGAAAATGTGTAAAATATCTCCTGAAGCTTTTTAGATGGGCTGAAATTGTGCTTTGCTCCAATAAGAACTAGAGAAACCATTCATGCATTACTGTAATAATTGAATCTTCTGTCTCATTTTAGGAGAAACTTTCTGGCCAAGCAAATGGATATATTGATCATTAATTTCAAGGACAAATAATCATGATCTAATCACACTGATTACTTTTGACATCGAGTCAGAGAATATCAAAGAATTCTGTCCAATGTGACAGTGTATTCAGTATTGTGAATGGATTGCAGGGTTCATTTCTTCTGGTGGATGCATCAAGATGATGCTTGTGCAAGATGAAGTGTTCAATGGATGTCTCTCTGGAGAAGCAGAATCTTGCTTAATCTGAGATCAAAAACTGTTCTGAGGTTATTTCTTTCATGTTTTCATGTAGAAACCTAAGGGTTCGTTGAAGAACTAACTTCAGAAAAGCTTTCGTGTAAGCAGGATTTGGCTTGTAGCATTCTGAGGTCAAATAATTAACCTTCATGAATGTTAATATAAATAAACAGGGCTGAAATGAAATTCAGAAATTATAGAGTTAAAAGATCAGATTTTGTGGGAAATAAAACGTTTGGTAGGTGTTCCCAGAAAATTATGTGTAGAGTGAATGCTCAGTGGACAGGCTGGTTGTGTGTCCCAGTCCTGTTTGTAATTGCAGACAAAATCAGGACGCGTTTCTAAAAATGCTAAAAAATTGAAGTTAGCACATTTAATATTTTATTTAATCCAAATTTAGACTACATTAGCTTGTTTAATGCATATTGAGACTGAAATCATATTTGTTTGAAGTTTTAAAAGTCTTTAAAATATGTTGTTTTTGGTACCCTATCAAAAAGGAGTTGCTAATGTTCTAAATCACATTGCTGGGGGATGAAGCCTCCGCTAGTTACCAACAATATGTCCTTCAGGAAGTGCTGACTTTGCTGTGCCTCAGTTTCTACGAGTATGAGAAGAAAGATAATAGTAATACACAGAGATTAGTGATTTTAAAGGACATGGACACAGCACCTGCAATGTATAAACCATCAATAAGTAACTGAAGTTGACCAAAGGGTTTGACTTCTCCAAGCCCAAATTACGCACTCTTCCTCGACACCACAGTGAATACGCCCATCAGTAGGGCCTCCGGGCACTCCTTCATGGACCAGGGTAAGGGCCTAATTATTAATTTGTTTGTTAATTTTTGTCAAAGCAGCCTCCTTATGAGAAGGGATCACGTAACTGAAAGGGCCTGAAAACTCAGTGTCCACGCCTTCCTCCTTGCGCTCCTCCAGGCGTTACAGAAACTGTCAGAAGGAAACTGCAGATGGGAGTGGGTAATGGCGGAGAGGACCCTGGGCCGCCATTGAGTGAAGCAGGATTGACGGGCAGGCCACTCTGAATGCTGTGGGCTATGTCTGAGGGTTTCTTCTCAGGTGAATTTCTTTGTGTTTCTCTTCAATTTTCCCATTGCCTACTACAGGTGGGCATCTTAATGCTTCCTGGTTCCTAGAGATTTTCTTGTTGAACACATGGTCCTCGGGTCAGGGGAACCCGCTGCTACCATTCCTGTTACCAACAACCTCTTTGCCTAATCCGACCAAGCTGCGGACCGATGGCAGAATGAGGGGACAAAGGAACTGAAAAAGTGATGAGAGAGAGGCAGACCCCGGGGGGAAGTCGGGACGGAGTATCCCAGAGCCTTGACCGGCTTCCCTTGCCTCTGCAGGTTCTGCTCCCCTCCCCAGCGCCTCGTTTACCTTCCTGCGCCTCTGGAGCTTGTCTCTTTTTCTTCCTCTCGTCTGTCCTCTCGTCCTTTCTCTCTTTACAAACCACCATGAGGGCAGCTGAGCAGGAAGAAAATGTCATGGCTGGAAGGCTCCCACCCACCTTCATATATCTGCACAAGACCTACCCCTGCCGCCACGCATGCGCAGGGTAACTGTCAGACTAGTGCAGGGAGAGGCGCTAAAGGATAAACTATGTAGGCGATGTTTATTATATATACACATACATGCACTGACCCCAGAAATTTGCAGGGGTAACTTTCCTAGAGCACCCCTGAATTGTGAAAAACTGCGAATTTCATATATGGTCATAAAAACGCCTATAAATGCCTACTTTTATAGTTTAAACTCTAAATATGCTATGTCTCCCTCAGCTATGTAATTTAATTTAATAAAATATTGTAATTAATAAGCCTTAGAAAGTGCAGGGCATTTGGGCAGCATCCTAGGGCTTTAGGAACAAAATCTGTGCTACCTTCGGAAGCACATATACTACGAAGAACAAAACCAGGAACACTCGAGATTGCTACCCCGTGCTATACAGCAACCTGTTATGATATGGGAATGCTGGTAAATCTCCCGGCGATGGGGCACGGAGCAGCAGCCAATCAACAGCAAGGAGAACTGAATCACGCTTTTGAATTGGCTATTTGCAAACCTCTCGCTTAAAAGAAAAATAGTGGAGGATATTTGAAGTCGTGGGGGGTTTCTGCCAACAATTAGTTAGCATAGAACTGCAGCGGGCAGGAGAGAGGATCACGAATAGAGGCCTGCTATGTACTGAGGGTTCGCTCCCTCGCTCTTCTCACTGATGGCGGGAGAAGCCTGTGTTCTAAAGATCTGAGTTTGTTCTCACAGATGGGATCTTCTGCAGTGTCTGAATACCTGAAAGGCACACATCACCAGTGGTCAGGTTTTTCTGGATAGATAAAAGTTAAAAGGAATCTTTTTTAATTGTTAAATTAAATCTAGTACTGTCGTTGCTTCTGCTCTCCTGTGGTTCTCTGTGACCCGCAGACCCCTAGGAAACCTGCCGCTAAACTAATCACTGGGTGGCACCCAAGAGCCAAAGAAAAAGGAGGATCGACTTGCAGACCCTCGCTAATACACATATTTTAACAATTTCCTCCATCCTCGGTGAAATTATGCTAATATTTTAGTTGAGTTTCCTCAAGTCTGGAACTCAAATTAAGTCTGTCTGTTTCATTTTTATGATAGTGCTTGAAATCACTTGCAGACAAGGGGTTGTTGGGCCATGAGATTTATAGTGACAGTGCCACAAAGGTCAAACACATCCTGAGGAAGAGGGAAGCAATCTGTAGTACCAGTGTTTTCACTGCAATAAAGTTTATAGCAGCATTAAGGGAGTAGTTACAAATCAGTTGGACGGTGTTGATTTCATTGCAAATAAGTATATTTACACTTGTAAGCTTTCTCTTAATAATATTCTGAATGTTTTACACAATGGCGTTAGTGAAGGTCGGATCTGGGCATATTTTATGAGTGACAAAATTTGTTTTTCTTTTTCCACCCATCCTTCTACTTGTTACTTTCACAAAATGGGTTTATAATGGCTCGACAGGGGGGTGAGTAAAGGTTAAGCAATCCTCTGACATTTCCAACAAGGTCAAAGATGCTGCAGAAACTAAATGCTAAATAATTATGTGTATGTTCGTTATTAAAGATTAAATAAATCTGAAGAAAGAAACCATCCCTAATTGTAAAAAACTTCTTCTCTTAGCCATTTAGTAATTAGTGCTTCTCATTGTAGCTAGTTTTCTAGTATCAGAATTTCTAAATGGATGTTCATTTGTATTATTTGAATTTCTAACTGAATATTCAATCTTATACATAAAGAGATAAGATGTAACAACCCTATCCAATCTATATAAGACCTACAATGAATATTCATGTTCAAACACCATCTTGGCTTCATAGTACTAAGTACTATTAATTTTGTAACTAATTGTGAAATAATTATGATTATGCTCTTGTTTGTGTTAATTGGATAATGATTTTACCTATTATTTTCTTATTTGTTATATATTTTGTCTACTAGATTATAAATCTCACAAAGGCAGGGCTCTTGTCTTTTCACGCATCATTTTCTCAGGTTATACAATTATGTCTGGCACTCAGTTCTAATTATTTGTTACTTTCTCAGGATTCTTTCCCATAGTGCAAACACTTTCCTAACGAATTACTGCAGGTCTACACAAATAAATGTTTCCTAACTCAGTTTTTAGAGCCTTTCATTTTTGTCTCTTTTTGCTCTTTAAGAGCTTTTCTCGCTGTAACAAATATGGAGGAGAGATAGGTCTCATCCATGTCTTATAAAGGAGAAAACTGGGACTTCTGCCTACAGACCTGGTAAGTAAAATGTGGTGACAGGAAATTATACAGCATGATCTTAGACAATCCTCTTTGAACCAGAGCATGGTTGCCTTTTTGTAAACCATGCAAATTTGTGGGTACATTTTCTTTGTCCATGATTGCCTCATGTACGTATGTTCGTGCTTAAATAGCCTTCAGTCTCCATCTCAGAAGAATTTAACTCAACCATTTTAAAGTCATATAAAGTTTTGCCGCTTTAAAAAACCAAGTAGACCAAAAATAATATGCCAAATACTTCATTTTATTTGGCATTTTATTAGACTTATCATTTGTGTATTCTTATTCTCTTTTAAAAAGAAAGTATGTTGGCACTTTTTTGATTATAGAAGTAAAACATTTCATTCTATTGAAAATGCAGAAAAACCTAAAAGAGGAAAACTAAAGTTATCCAAATTTAAGCACTTTTCCAGATTTTGGTGTGTTTCTGCGATTTTTGCAGGCCAGTGAGTGTGTATATTTTACCTAGAGAGATTTGTAAGGTATTTGTATGTGTCTTAATGAAACAGTTACACCAATTGCTCATCAGTATAACACTTTATTGTATTTAATAACCCATACCAGTGAAGACTTAGAGAGCCTTGGGAATGAGCTGTACCAATATCACACTAAGTCACTGCAAAGAATGACAGGCAATTACAGCGATCTTCTTTTTTCCTTACTCATAAAGATCACTCTAAGTATAGACATTAACAGTTACCTGTGGCCATGGATGTACTTAAGGGCAAAAATTCAAATTAGTGCAACAGGTTTTATTATTAATATTACAAAGATAGATAAATATTTAATATTTTAAGAACATAAAGGAAAATATTTTTAGATCACAACAATACTTAATTTAATTCTTAGTAAGTAGTATATTAATGATATTATTTTTAGGGGAACTGCTTGGACATTTATTACAGCAAACATATTTTAGGAAAAAACTTATACCAGATCTCAGCAGAAGGATCACCCTACAAAGCTAAACCCAGTGCAGATTCTAGAACACAGATGTCCACAAAAATCATAACAGGAAGGCCGTGTAAAGCTCAGAGTTCCACGATGTAAAACAAATGTAAGTCTTGTTTCGTTCCACGAGCTCTGTAAGCCAGCCCCACAGGATTACATCAAACGTAGCTTGGCAGGAACAGAACAGTTTCCCAGGCCTCTACGTGGATGTGCCTGGGGCTCTGAAGATAAATGAAACAGATCGCCTAACCTACTGACCCAACCCCTTTGTTAGAAACCACTGACATGACTATGATATGAAGTAAAATAGAAGGAAAATGATGAATTTGAGAATGTGACCTTCCCATTTGCTATGGGCTGAAAAAACGCCCTCTAAAATTTATCTGTTGAACTTTTAATTCCCAATACATCAGAATGTGGATGTTTGGGGAGATAGCATCTTTAAGGAGGTAATTAAGTTAAAATGAGGCTATTAGGGTGTGTTCTGTATAATATGACTGGTGTCCTTTTAAAAAGAGATTAGGACCATGACAGGTACAAAAGAAAAACTATGTAATGAGCAGGGAGGAGACAGCCATCTGCAAAACAGGGAGGGAAGGCTCAGAAGAAATCAGCCCTACTGACACCTGGACTTTGGACTTCTGGCCATCGGAATTGGAAAAAAACATATTTGTGTTTTAAGGCTCCCATTTACACTTCTCGAAGGGCAGCCCTAGCTGACTGACATACTATATAACTATATTTCCAACCACAGCATTATGGAATGCAGCTGGTGTCAGAGGTCTCAAATGCTGCTCTGCCTGGGTGACAAAAGTTCTCAATGCAAATGGGTTTGTCATTCTGAGAGGTGGCCTGCAGGAGGCCCTTTTAAAGGACAGACACTGGTGAGAAGGAGACGCAGGGTCTGTGCCTTTGGGAAGAAACTACACAGTGGTGAGAGAACTTGAACGCATGGTGATGTGGGCAGGAAGCAGGCTGGGGCAAGTCAGGAAGGGGCTGGAACTGGGAACTTGGAGGGTGGAGCAAAGTTTGCAAGGTCACGAAGGACTTCAGAGCCATTATTAAGAATGGTGAGTAGGGCCTGGGCCACACACACGACTCCGTGCACGGACTTCTGGCTCTGTGTCCCCTGAGGCCTGAGAACCAACTTCACCTTAAGACCTTAAGGCACCAAGTAAAGCAATCAAAAACAAAACAATCTGAGCCACTGTGTTAATAATACTTGTATAGGCCATTGACAAGAGAATGAGTGGAAGAGGATCAGGCGGAAAATGACAGAAGCCAAACTGGAGCTGTGATACTCTACATTCTGAGGAAACTCTAGGGATCAGGGCTGCCAGAGGGAGGCTCTGCGAAAGGATCAGCTACCTACAAATGGATTGGAAATAGCTCACCAACATGGCCAATAGAGTTAATAAAAATAATTACCTTACCAAGTATGGAAAGAAATCAGGACATTCAAAATTAGTCATCTCTTTCCTTGAAGAAAAAGCAGAGTTTCACCACATCAGCTCCTTCTTGTCAGGCTGATTCACGACCACTCCTCAGACACCTGAGCCTTCTCGGGGTCTTTGCTATTATCACTTAGACCGGAGCATATGTTCATTCCCCTGCACCACTTTGCCCATTTACATTACCTAACATACCTTCTGGCCTGTGAGCTTGTCACTTGTGGAGCTGGGTGAGGACAGGCAGGTACAAATGGACAGAAAATTAGGTTCAAAATGGCCAGGAATGAACTATATTTTATGACTGTGTACCCCATAAACACTATCCATGTATGAGAGTCACGTGAACGAAATTATTCTCAACAGTTGAGGGAGGGTCCCTCTTCATAAATTAACCAGTTGGGTACTCTCTTTACTTCTCCAGTATGAAAACAAATACCTGTGGAACATTGACTATGCAGGCGGCCACAATATACTGGATGTTACACATGGTTTGGGGTTGGTATTTAGAATATTTGCAGGCTAATAAGCAGGAAGCCATTGTACATGAGCAAACACTGGGTAATTTTTCCAAATAATCTAACTCTTATTAAATGTATTGTATGAGAAATTTTAGACAGGCAAAAATCTCTGAGGAGCAAATCTCTGTTTTCAAAAGTGAAGTAAAAAATATGAATACTGTATCTACTGAAGTAATTTAGAACTTAACAATATATCAAGATGATTCGTAAGCTACAAATAACATTATAATTTATTTTGTGCTTCAAATTTTAGTGTTATTTTCTCAACGAACAGGGTAGTCTTGGTGTCAGATACGCATGCATTACAGTGCTAGATGTATAGACAAAAATAAGGAGAATGATCTAAGGTGGAAAAGACACCAAAGTTAGAGTAGGAATTAAAAGGGAAAAATTCATTGTTTGTGCACAAAACTATTTGTATATGATTTCTGAACTGAAAACTTAGTAGCCCCAGGAAAGCAACCTGAAGTTGGCTTTTTAACCTTCAAAACGAGGATAACAGGGGCTGGGGATATAGCTCAGTGGAATAAGTGCTTGCCTGGCAAGCACAAGGTCCTGAGTTCGATCCCTAGTACTGCAAAAAAAAAACAAGGATAACGTGCTTTAAAGTGCATTCCTCAATTCTCACCCTCAAACTGCAGCTCTGATTTGGACCCTTCAGAACCCTTGAATGTAAGAGTTCACTGATACAGTCATCTTAAATAAAGGAAAAGCGGACCAAAGAAAAAGAAGAAAATGGAAAAGGAAAAATATGTTAGGATTCAGCAGATACTGAGAAGATTATTTCGGTTTTGGTAGAAGAACTTGCCTCAAAGAGTATAAAGAAAAAAAGTGGAAAAAAATCAAAGGAAAGATTTGAGAAACTGAAACCAGGACAGTTGCGTGTATACATGGTATGACAAAAAATATGGTATTTACATTTTAAAACTTTATTACAGTGAAAAACAGATTCCCATTAATCCATTTTAAAATATTCTCTCTCACTTTGAACACACTTACCCTATCATCCTGCCACCTCTGGAGCAGTTCTAGAAGTCCTCTTTCATAAGCCTTTAGTTATATTGTCATGACTGCCTCAGTGTTCTGAATTGCTGCAAAACATTTGCCTTTCATGGGCATTTTGACTTTAAGGAAAACCAGAAGTTGCATGGTGGAGATCAAGTGAGTAAGGTGAAGGAGGACACACCATAATGTTTTTACAAACCTGCCTTTCAACTGATGATACTCGGCAGAAGCATTTACCGTATTTTTTAATCACATCCCTTAAAAGACACTCACAAAAGAACACCTCCAGAACTGCTTCAGAAAATGGCAAGAATGATGGAATAAGTATGTTTTAAACATGGGGAATGTTTTGAGGGAGATTAGTGGCAATGCCTTTTACGGTAATACATTTACCAAAAACATTCAGTGTGTTTACTGATCATCCATTATATAAATCAAGTTCACTCAGCTAAGTAAGATTTTCTTTTTTTTTTTTTTTTTTTTTGGCGGTACTGGGGATTGAACTGAGGACCCTGTGCTTGCTAGGCAGGCGCTTATTCCACTGAGCTATATCTCCAGCCCCTAAGTAAGATTTTCTTATCTGTCCAGCAAACCCTCAGTGCTTCATTAAGGTATGAGTAGCAAGCACTCCCAATAGGTATTTTGAAAACTAAGGCATCTAGGCAACTATGAAATGTTACTGTCAGGCACTTACCCTGTAAAATAAGCTTTTTAGAATGGTTAAATAGCTAGACATCTCAGAAGTTCTTCTACTCAAATACCCAAGTTTTAAAAATTTGATGAAATTGGATAATGCCAAGTAGTCTTTTTTGGAGAAACCTTTACTGCCTGATATATGTTGACCTCTAAAAAGTGATATAAGAAATATGGCTTTAGTTTTGTCCAAGAATGAAATTCAATGCATTGAAAAGTTCTTCAGCCAATTTCAAGAACTCCCACAAATTTCTTCCACTGGGTCTCTCTCATTGGGCTGTCAACAGTAAAAACACTTCATATCCAGATCTATTCTCCTTGTGTAGAATTTATCAGTTTGGTGGATCTCCTTTCCCAATTTTAGATGAACTGTGAATGAAATAAGGGAGGCTGTTTTCAGAAAAATCAGTAAGGAAAAAAATATTCATTATTTTAGTAATATTGATTTGCAAATAGTAACGTGATTTTAAATCTATGAAAAAAAATCACACAGCAGAAGTGGACAGTATTTTTCTATAGCATTAGGGATAAAAGCAGCCATTTTATCAGTAATTTAAGCCCTTTATTAGAAATATGATTTTTTCAGATATAAGTATTTATTTGGGTTTATCTTCCCCAACTATAAGTTCTGATAAGTCAAAGACTTATGTCCAAATTGTCCATCACTGTGCCTTGCATATTCTTCATACTAATTATTTGGGGCACATAAATTTACAAAAATACTGAATTTAGATCATTTAAATAATTATTTTATTGAATTTTTTCCTAACACAAACCAGGCTTTTGTATTTTGTTTTATTTTTAAAGTACTAAAACCATAATGGATTATTTTTTCTTCCTATTCTATCAATTGGTCATTCCCTGCTAGTCTTTGCTTTATCCAAACCCAAAGAAAAATTTTTACATTCCACTGATCTAATGTGCAAAATGTAAGGTCTAAGTCATCAGAATTCACAGTTTATGAATGATTTTACACTAAAGAAATTAATTTAACTTCCTAGACTTCTAAATGTCTTGAGAGTTGTTGGAATATTACTCCTTTAGCTAGCCCTTCCTCAAACTCCAAGTCTATTCTAAATCAAAGTAAATTGAAAGAACTCCTGGCATCTCATCTTACTTTATACTTGCTGTGTAATTTGTTGCTAAGACTATTAGTTTTCCACTTGGGTTTGTCCAGTCTCCTGCATATTCACTGCTGTGCCCCTGGTCCATCGTGACAATAAGCAAATACCTGCTGCCAGCTCTTTAGAACACTTTTTGGAATGTTCAGCTGAGCACAATGCCATACTAATTTGGTACCAGTTTTGCTTTTATTATCCCTTAACTGCAGTATATTCCACCCCATTATTTGTGCCACAAGCTTTTGCTTTTCTCAAACCTTGCTCAAGTTCCATTTCTTTAGGAGTGCATCGCAGGTGCAAATCATTTATTTGTTCGCTTACTTTAAAATGGAATGTCAACCATGCAAGTTCAGTTATCTTGGAATATGTTTATACAACTGAACTCAACATGATGCCTCTGGTTTGTTTGTATTTATTTAAATACATCCATCTTACTCTAAAAAGAAGGGTAATTTATAATAAACAGTGAGATAAACACAAAGAACAAGTGAGTAAGGAAATGGAGTTCATCATCCCGAAAAGACGCGCCGCCTCTGCACACCAGGGGAAGTTAGCCCACAGATTTGATTCTAAGATCTTTAGTATCTGAATAGAAAGCAGAGAGAGAGAGATTTGTTTATAGGGTTCACAATGTGTATAAGATTGAAAATGGACAATCGTCAACATCACTTTTTCAGGGGAAATACTGTTATTCCCATATTGAGATCAGAAAGGTATCTTTTATAGGTCCTTATCAAGAAACCTAGGTGCTATAATAAACAATATCAATAAATGGCATCCTTAGGGTAATGGTGCACTTACACTCGCATAGCTATTTCCAGGAAAATAACTTAGTGTTTGAGAATTGTATAATACCAATTGTGGATTCAGTAAAAGCACTTATGAGAACACGGTTAATGATAGAAGTTTCCAAAAAGTATCAAATGTATAGTTTAATACCGGTAATAATAGCAGTGACAATTACAGCTGCTGGAGAATTTATTATATATCAGATGAAATGTTCATCACTCGATATATTGTTATCTAATGCTTACAATGACCCCTTAAGGTGGACACGATACCATTTCACAAGTGAAATTTAAAGCTCAGCCATGAACCATCAATCATTAACTACTGCTCAAGAAATCAAGCCTTGCCACCACTTTGAACCCCCATGCCTAATCTATCAGTCCAGGCAGACTCCTAGCATGATGGATTAGTCTGCCTATTCTAAATTTAATATAAACTAAATCACACAGAATGTATTACTTGATGTCTGGTATTTTTTGGCCAATATTGTTTGCTGAATCCCACTCATGTTCTGTGTAGTTGTAATTTATTTATTTTCAATGTCATGTTATTTTCCATTATATAAATATAACACATTTCTTTGGCCATTGTATGTGATGGACGTTTTACTGTTTCCATTTTTATTATTATGTATATTGTTCCTATGAGGTTTCTCATACCCACCTCTCACGTACATGTGTACACATTGTTCTGGATATATGTTACTTCAGAGTAGGATTGTACTATAATCAAAATGTGATGCTGAGGATAAAAAACTGTTGTTGGGTCACAGAAATGAAGGTCTTTAGCTTCAGTAGATAAATCTATAGTTTTTCTGTGTAATTTGTTCTTTCTTCCTTTTAACTCATATTGTATAGTTTGCCTTCATTGGAAATACGGTTCAATCAAATCCATTTCCTAATGAAAAGATCATATACTAAACCCTGCAAAAACTTTCCACTTTTTAATAAAATTGCAGCAAATAAAAACTATATTTTCTTTGAAAAACATGGTACTCAAAAGAAGTCTGAGTGAAGTCTTATTTTAATTATAGGATGTGGTCAGTGAGCTACTGCGTGCCTCTTGCTGTAGGCAGGAAGCCCTCTCAAAGGCGCCTTGACACCATCTATCAGACCAAAGCGCTCCAAGTTCTTTGAACTTGAATTTTAAGTGCCTTGAAATACTGTAATCTTAATTAGCTATGACACATAAATTACTTTGTTTTACACCCACAACCACTCATGTTCAGAATTCCAAGTCAAAGTTTCTGAATTCTCAGAGCAATGTGCATGCCAGGAAGGGCCCTTATTGCCCTGGGAAGGAAATATCTTTTGCTTGCAGGAAAAGGGTACAGAATAGAAACTGATGTTTTCCACTTGATAGGTTTCATGGAATTTATCAGGAAAATTACTTAACTATTGTCTTACACTGTCCCTCCTGCCCTCTAAGAAATAATCACCTAATTTCAACAAATATGTGTTAAAACTTCTTAACTGAGATCTATGTAGTTCATTCATGAGATCTGCTAATCTTCCATCAAAATATTTCAATTTCATTTGTTCAGATGATTACGCAAAAAGTTAACGATGTGTTTCCTTGGTCATCTAGAGGATCCTTTCACTGAGCGCTTATGTCAGGTCTGTGTCTTCTCTTTCAACGTGGATGCAGTCAGCACCCACTGCATCAAAACTAAAATTTAGCCTGTGAAAAGAGGAAAGTTTCATATACTAATGAGATGTTCAGGCATGTGGTTTTCAACCTAATTCAGATGGATCTTAAACAAAATAGATTTTACACAATGGAAGATTTAAAGTCACACATAACCTATGACTAGGCCAAACTCAAAAGATGTTAAAGGAATTCGTACTACAGCATTTGGTTCCATGTTCTACAAAATTACACTAAATTAATGTTATCAAGTTACTGTCTTAAGTCCTTGAAGCTAATTTATAAATACACATTTAACCTGGATGTAAAGGAGCACACCTGTAATCTCAGCTCTTTAGGAAGCAGAGGTGAAAGGATCTTAAATTTGAGGCCAGAAAGGACAATTTAGCAACTTAGGGAGACTCTGTTGCAAAATAAAAATTTAAAGAGGATGGGGATGAACCTTAGTGCAAAGGCCCTGGATTCAATTCCCGCTACTCTAGGAAAAAAAAAGAGAGAAAGAAAGAAATTTACAAATGTGTAAGAGCTACAAAATAGTTTATAACCACTTTTCTTTTATATTTACTTTAAAAGTATAATTTTAAATACGGATTTTAATGTGTCAATAAAAAAATTTTTTGGTACGTGGAATCAAACTCAGGACCTTACACTTGCCAGGCAGGTACTGTGTCACTGAGCTATGTCCCTGGCTCAATAAAAATATTTGTAAGAGAAAAAAATGTCAAGAGTACAAAAGTCTAAAGAAGAAGTAATTGCTATTATGCACAAGTGCAGAAGTTTTTCATTGTATCCGGTTCAGAGAACATAAATTTTCACATGAACATACATATGTGTGTACATTACATTAAATATTTAACACATCACAACACATCTAAAAGAATTAAAAAGTTTAAAATAATAATGTGAATAACAGTTTGGAGTCCATTGGAATTGTTTTTCTTTAAAATGCACCTTAGCATTTTTTTTAGGTTTCTGAACACTGCTCTAATAGGTCAGTAAGGAAAATAATATTTATTGAAAACTCTACCTGCATTATATTCGTAAACCTCCCAGCACTCTATCTAGCAGGTGCTATTGCTGGCCCACATCACCTGAGGAGCCTGACGTTTGGACAGGTCAGATGCGCAGCTCAGAAGGGGCTGCCCGGAGTGTCACATTCCTAGTCATTGTGCTCAGAGGCTTGAGGCATCGGAATGCGTCAGCAAGAGAAACCAGTTTTCCTCAGTGAAAACAAACACAGCTTTTTAAGAGTCTATATACAGAAAGAGAAAGGAACCTCACAAAATCTCATGTGTTTCCAGGACAACGTTACAAGGCAGGCGCATCATGTCAGCCTGGACTACCGTGTAGTTTAGGTTTTGTTTCTGTAACTCACCTGCTCCTCGTACTGGTTGACCTCTTGGTTTCAGCATGGAAAACTGTTTCTCTATCAAAATAAGCTGGGTTCTTAATTATCTTTGATGAATGTTATCACTGATTCTTCAGGTGATGGCTGTGCACTTGGCTGGCCACCAAAGAAGAAGCGGAATTATCCCACTGAACTACAGCAAACTACTGCAAAGACCTCTTGGTTATCCTCAAAGAGGGAGAGAGAGGTAGGCAGGAAATGGAGTAGAAACAAGAAACAAAAACAAAGAATGGTGTGTTCTAGTGCACACTTCTGCCTCTCCCCAAGGCAAGGGGCGGCATCTTATGGAAATGAGTTGCGCGATCTGGTGGGTCTCAGTTCTACACAGTTGCAGCTTCACTGAGGCAGTGAAGATCATGGGAGCTCCACGGCAAAGTGCAGCAAGTGCCACTGATCTGATTTGAGAAAATAATGAAGACCTTGTCAATTGCTCATCTCACAAGCAAAAATATAAGGTGCTTATGATGATGCTTTAATTAGAATTACAGAAAGTGTTCTCAATGGTTAAACAACAAAAAAAAAAAAACTAAGGAAAGTCTAATCAACCAAATCCAAAAACAAATAGAACTTGTCAAATGTAATAACTTCATTTTTTCCCTCCACTGTAATTATGAGTGCTTTCCTCATGAAATGAGATTTCCATGCTCTGATAATTCTCCTATGATTACTGGTCTGTGAGTATTCTCTAGTGTGTTGTTGCTATTATTCTTTTTTAAAAAATATTATGAGATATTTTAAAACATGATGAATACAACTCATGTATCTCTAAAGAAACAGAGAGATCCAAAGAGAAGGAGAAGAGTCACGTATCTATGATGCTTAAAAAAATAAGCATTACTCATAACCACTTTTTGTACCCTTCCACAATAGCATTCAATTTTGTCTCTTCTAAGGAAAACTTAGCATAAAATTCTATTTATCATTCCCTTGCTTTTCTTCAGTTTCATGTGTATATATCCCCAAATATTTTGTGATTACTGATATATTTTGATTGTTTCTAGTGCAATCCTTTCCATTCACCATGTTTCTTTCTTTTTCTTTTAAAAGAAGTCTCTGATGTACATTGTTTTCAGTATTTTTATTCCATATTTCCTTTATCGTTACCTGGAGGTTTCAGTCTACTATAATTTTCCTGTGATTATTCTTAATACTCTAACACAAATACCTAGTGAAATAAAAATTAATCAAAATCTTTATTTTCTCACAAGTTAACACAAAGATTTTAGAATGAATTAATTCTTGTCTTCCACATCTAAGAATAAAATTTATTGCATCTGTCTTTTGCTTCAGTCTCATATTAAAAACTATGCTAAATATTGTTCTTATTGTGTAATCACATTTTAGCTCACACATTAATTGTTGCTCACATTGTGTGGAATAATCAATGTGTGTTTAGACTTGCATAGATCTTTGCCGAAGAAAAACACAGTGGGAAAAGTCTTACTACATCTCTGCAACTCCTGACAACTCTAACACAGGCTGTCAGAAATTGTGCAGTCCATGTGGCAGAGCTGAATGTGCTGCAGCCCAGACCTGCTGCCCTTCTATGCTCCGCGCTCCAAAACCTCCCAGGTCTCCTGTCACATGAACCAAACCACATACTGATGCTTTACGTTACTGCATTACAGTGTATATTAAATAATAGGCTGCATATTCTCATCACTTTCCTTTGGCATTTGGTATATGTACTTGTCATGCATGTATTTGTGACAAAAGAATACTGCTGACACCAGCTCTGCACTGAAGTGCTTCTCTCTGTTGTTTGTCTTACCTTGAGCCCTTCAGTTCTTTCTTTTTTTTTTTTTTTTTTTTTTTTGCGGTACTGGGGATCGAACTCAGGACCCTGCGCTTGCTAGGCAAGTGCTTATTCCACTGAGCTATGTCCCCAGCCCCTTCAGTTCTTTCTTACTGAGTTATTTTTTATCTAGGCTTTACCCAGAATTATACATGTACAAGGTTTATTATTCTTTAAAAGCAGTTTTTTGCATAGATAGTAATTGTTAGTTACATTTTAAAATTATACCATGTCGGATACTAGTGTTTATGTCTTTAGGGTAACTGACATGACTACACAGGTTTTCCAGACAGTCCGCTTGTCTGTAACCTTATGTTAAATTGTTTTTTGTGTAATAGGTAGACAAGAATTAAACATTAGTGAATCTTAGCACAAGTATCCTATTTCCTTTATATATTTTAAATTGACTTATCTTAAATTAAACTCAAGCTTCTATCAAAGCAGGAGACAGACAAGATGATTATCGCACACCTATGAATAATTTTATTTTAAGGATGCAGACAACTTGATTATAAAACTAGCCATCTAATTAAGGAACCATCCAAAGAAAATGGTTGTATAATATGAATTAATTCATTCTTAGCATGCAGGTCCTTAACAACAATTTTCAAGAATCATTTCCTCAATTTTTCTTCCATATACTAAATATAAGGAAGTGGCTGAGTAATTTGTATGTGTGTGTTTGCGTGTGTGTGTGTGTGTGAGAGAGAGAGAGAGAGAGAGAGAAACATATAAACAAGTTCTACATTTTATGTTATCTTCTGATTGGGACTAAATTTGAAGCTATAAAGCTTCTATTTAAATAGCCTGAGGATTAAAAGTGTTATCCACTTTGGATCTTCTTAAACTTGTCATATTTAGTACATGTGACAAAAATCCTTAGAAATATAGACTCTTCTGACCTTAAATTATCTCACTAAATAGCTGCTTTGGATGAGGTCTATGCTGTGAAATTTCTATTTAAGAGTGACCTGCAGATGTAACAGCAGATACTATGACCAACTTGGATACTTCAAAAGTGGTTACAACACTAAATTGACATTTTAAATAAATACTAGCCTGTTAGTTAAGCTTCATAACAGCATTCAAGATATTTATTACAAACTGGAGATCATTCACATTTATGTTGTTTAGATCTTATTTGATATGACTATGCTTTATCAGTGACACAACATTGAAACATAGACCTTACATCTGAAAGTACACCATTTTTTGGATGTAGAAACACATTGTCCATTTATATATCTTTTATAGCAAGTGGGTCATCAAGGAAACTAGTTTTATCAGATTAATGAAGATGATTAAACTATGCATGAAAATTAGAATTATAAACATGTCATGCTTAACAGACAATCTTAAATGATAAGACTTTCCTGTACATAGAAATCTCTTTCTTTTTCCTTACCCCAGCTACTAAGAATGCCCAGAATAGTGACTTAACTATTTAACTAGTTTACTATTTTACTAACTTACTTAACTATGAAAACTAATTTTGCTGCAGTCAGACCTCAGATCATGCTGTTAGCTCACGTGTTCCCAGAAAAAGTTCAAACTTTATCTGTAGATCTGCCCTTAAGCCTCTTCTGGTTGTTCCCACTCTTGTTATGCAGTACTTTCAACTGTCCTTATAGCCCTCAACAAGCAATTCTAGAATAAAAATTATCTCCCTTCCTAGAGGACTATTGTCTGAGAAACTATCCCATCATCCACAGAAGCCCCTTTGACTGCCTCTTACTATCAGTGCTATGTAAGGCATCAGAGAATTTTAGTGTAGAAAAATACAAGACGCGGCTATCAAGGAGAGTGAGACACTGTAGAAATGGGGATTATGCATAGGAGTTGAATGAGGTAGTACATTGTATTTCATCAACTCTAAGATGTATTTTCCTATTTCAACATCTTTAAAGTTAGGGTGTATTTTCCATATGGTGATATCTTGCAGTCACCATCTGCTACAGACTGGATCTTACATGACTCCCAAAGACCATATGTTACAGGATTGGTCCCCAGGGACACACTGTTTGGAGGTGTTAGAACTTTAAAAGGCAGGACAGAGTGGGAGATCTTTAGGTTACCTCGGTTTGTGATGGTTGATACATTGTGTCAATTTGGGGAGTCTAGAGGTTTTTCCTTCCTCAGCAGGAAGCCAGGGTGCTTTCTTTGTGCACATCCTGAGCCTGTGGAAGAGAAGGGCATGGACACTGTGTGAGAGCTACACGCTCCCTGGGTGGGGGTAGGTGGTTTACAATGTAAGGGAAGGAAAGAGGCTGCTTGCAGCCATTCCTCCCTTTTGCTGGTTGTTTTTGCTGTGCTCTGCTGCCATGAACAGTTTCCCCTCTGCCATGTGCCACTCTGCCTCTGAACCAGCCAAGTATGGACTGAGACCTCCAAGAACTGTAAGCTAAATAAACCTCTCCTTCCTTCATTTTAAGCACTGGGTATTTTGTCTCAGCAACAAAAAAAAGTAACCAAGACACACACACACACACACACACACACGCATACACACACACACACACACACACACGCATACACACACACATCTCCACAAGTTCTGGCCAGGTGGGATTCTCTGAAGTCAGCAGACTTTCCGGAGCTGGATGATCCTATGAAAGGTAAGCTTCTGCTTCTAGAGCATTCACTATAATCCAGACTGGTCAAACTTCATATCAGGGAAGTGGTACAAATCCATATACAGGCTAAGCGCAGCCCAAGGGATCACTGAATATGGTGGAGACCAACAATGTGGGATGAATGGAGTTACCAGTCCTAGAGTGGACCTGAAGATGTAGACAATAAACATGTACAGCATAATGAAGAGGATGGATCTTCTGAGGTTTCTTCCCTGTGTGCTTTAAATGAAGTCTCTGATCCTGTTACAGTAATGCAAGGGAAAGGCAGAAATGATCAAGTATGAAAAACTGTGCACATTGAATTTTTTAGCAACCTTGGTGTGTGGGGTCTAAGAAATGGATATGAACTCCTTTTTAACAGATACATATGAGGCATGTCATCCTCCACAAGCATTGAACAGAAATGTATTTCCATCATATTAGGCCCAGTCTCAGTCACTGAAACTTGGTATATGTTACCTTCCATGGCAAAAGGGCCTTTCAGAAAAGATGTTAAATTGTGGGCCTTGAAAGGGGAGATTGCACTAAGTTTTTAGGTGTTCCGAAGTAATTTCAAGGTCAAGAGAGAGGCAGGAGAGAGGAGACAGCAGGAGATGTGACTTTGAAAACAATAGGTCAGAGATACAGCACCGCTGCCCTGGGATATAAAGAAAGGACCCGCAAGCTGAGTGCTGGGTGGCCTTTAAGAGCCGTGAAGGACAAGCAATGGATTCTCAGAAAGGAGCTCAGTCCTGCCAGAGAATAATTGCTGGCCAGTGAGAGCCACGCCACATTTCTAACCTAGGAACTAAAGATAATGAATCTGCCTTTCTTAAGCTCATCAAGTTGGTGCTAATTTGTTATGACAGACATAGAAAACCAATGAGAAAGAAACATACAATGGGAAGAGTATCAGGAGTGAAAGCTGCACTGCACTAATTCTGAGAACAGGAGGCCAGCAAGGACCGTGAGGAGGTTCCAGTCCGCAGTAGTAAATAGCTGATGTAACAGACGCTATGGTCCAGGTGGGCAGCGGCAGAGTTTGAGAACTGAAGCCAGGGCCCCATCAGACAGAAGTGAAGGTACAGGTAAGCCTGATCCACAAGCAGGAGATAATTTGTCCTTTCATTTCCTCTTTCCACTCGTTAAGACAGTTGGGCCCTGCAGAGGCAGAGCACAAAGCCTGGTACAGTTAGAGGCAGACAGAGGACAAGATCAGCATGTTTCTGACTGAAGTGGAAGAAAACAAGTCACACCTGAGAATGGGCTCTTTTGATACCAGATTTACCAGATTTCCTGTAATCTTGCTTGGTTGATGAGGATACAGAGGAGATGAACTGCTAATTATAAACCTGTGAACAAGTAAGACAGTCATTAATAGGCCAGATTAATAGAAGGAAAATGTCTAAGAATGCAATGGCAAAAATCAATGCTTCAAAATTTTAACAGTTACAAGTCAATCCTTCACACACTTGCCTGGCAAGACATCTATATGTTTTGCATGTTATAGAACACACTTTTGGGTAATTAAAAAACTGTATTTCCATTCTGGTCATTTGTTTCTTGGAAGATATAAGCTCACTATATCAAACGAAGGATTGGAAAGCAAAGTAACATATAACTGTCAATGAATCAGCAAATAGACCATATTGCACATAGAAAAGGAAAGTGACATTTTGTTATTCAAAGTAGGGTTCATAGACCAGCAGTACTGACATTTCACATAGCAACTTGTTAGATGCGCGGACTCTCATGCTCATGACCAGACCTATTACAGCGGAATTCATCCCACCATTCCTGCCTAGAGGATTCACCAGCAGTTGGGGGGGGGGCTCTCCTCCAGCGCCCGTCATTGTTACCACTGACTTAGCATTCACCATGTGCTAACGCACCGCCGACAGGAAAGATGCGTTACAATCACGTAATCACTAGTATTGTTCCTCTTTTGGAGAGGAAATAACCAATTGACAAAAGCAATAATGTTTGGAAAAATCACATGGCTTATACATGGTGGAATTAGAATGCAAACTCAGACACCTACAATCCTAAACTACGGAGTCTGAATCACAATTACTTTTTATACCCAAATAATCACACTAAAGAGTAGAAAAACCATTTTGGGCATTTCATGTGTTTAAGAAAAGTGAATTATTACAGAGACGAAGGTAGGATTGAGATGAGATTCAGTAGCACTAAGGACTTCTCAAAGAGAGTTACGCTCCAACTTGATACAGGGAATTAAAAAGGGAAAGACCAGGCTCAGGAAGCTGTGTTAGCAGTCTCTTTTCATGGATCACTGCAACATGAAAGGTTTGCACATCCACAGAAATGTTTATCTCAGAGAAAAACAAAATTAGCATTTCATATTTCATCTGTTTTGACAAATACATAATCGCCTTAGTCCTGGCAAAGATTTTCTTGTTGTCCCAAATGAAAACTGACTAAATGTGACAGTAGTTTAGAATTAATCCCCACTATAGTGGGAATTTTCTACAAAGCAGCTGTTTCTTATTCTCATTTCTTGAGGAGCATGCACTAATTATTAAAGAGAGAAATAAAAGGAATAAGGATAGAAAAGGAAGAAGTCAAACTATCACTATTTGCAGACGACATGATACTATACATGCAGGACCCCAAAAACTCCACAAGAAAACTCCTGGAATTAATTGACAAAGTCAGCAGCATAGCTGGATACAAAGTCAACACCCAAAAATCAATAGCATTCCTATACATGAACAACAAACAGACTGAGAGAGAAATTGAGGAAACCATAGCCTTTACAATAGCAACCAAGAAATTGAAATACTTAGGAATCAATCTAACAAAGAATGTGAAAGATTTATTCAGTGAAAACTACAGTAATCTGAAAAAGGAGATTGAAGAGGATTTCAATAAATGGAAAAACATACCCTGCTCATGGTTAGGAAGAAGTAACATTGTAAAAATGGCCATACTACCAAAACTGTTGTACAGATTCAATGCAATTCCCATTAAACTACCATTAGCATACCTCACAGATCTAGAGAAAATATGCTTCAAATTTATCTGGAACCAGAAGAGACCCAGAATAGCAAAAGCAATCCTGGGCAATAAGGACAAGTCAGGTGGAATCACAATCCCTGACCTGAAATTATACTACAAAGCTACTGTAATAAAATCAACCTGGTACTGGCTAAGAAACAGACCTGAAGATCAATGGAACAGACTGGAAGATGCAACCACAACGAAAAACCCACTCAGCTACCTAATATTTGACAAAGGGGTCAACCAAACCCACTGGAAAAAAGAAGGCCTGTTTAATAAATGGTGCTGGAAAAACTGGCTTGCCTCTTGCCGAAAACTGAAATAGACCCCAGTCTATCACCATGCACCAAACTCAGGTCAAAATGGATCACAGATCTCAACATTAAAACAGAAACTCTAAATATACTGGAAGAGAAAGTAGGTAAAAATCTTGAAGTCATAGGAGTAGGCAGAGAGTTCATGAACAAAAATGAAACTGCAAGGGAAACACTTCAAAGAATCAATAATTGGGACCTCATTCTACTGAAAAGTTTTTGTACATCTAAAGAAATCACCAGCAAAATAAAAAGAAAACCCACAAATTGGGAAAAAAATCCTAGCTGGCTGTCCCTCAGACAAAGGTCTTCTATCTAGAACATACAAAGAATTAAAAAACATGTACCTGTCCAAATTCAAAGACCCAATCCAGAAATGGGCATCTGAGATGAATACACACTTCTCAGATAAAGAAATACAAATGGCAAATAAATATATAAGAAAATGTTCCACATCCTTAGTCATTCGAGA